>AWUE01017399.1:0-10369 GCA_001974825.2 Corchorus olitorius
GATTGCTATATCTTTGTGGAATAGTTATAGGCAAAATTGATATATTGTAAATTATTATCAAAGGATCTTATTAGTTGTTTGATATATTGTAAATTATTATCTAAGGATTTTATTAGTTGTTTGATATATTGTAAATTGGAATTTGATTAGTTGTTTGATATATTGTAAATTGATATATTGATGTATTTTATTTACTTTGATTTTATTATTGATACTAACTAAATACATTTTCTTAATTTTTTAAAGAATTTTTCATTTAAAACAGAAAGAAAGAAGAAAACAAAATTTGGTCATTTTCATTTTCATGAACTAAACAAGTTTTCTAGAGAATAGAAAATGCAACTCTTAGAAAATGCATGTACCAAACAAGTTTTCTAGAAAATGGAAAACAGCAAATGAGAACAGATTTTAGCAAATGAAAATGGAGATGGAAAATGAAGAATATTCTCCATTACCAAACATTGCCTTATATTTTCATGTTTTCCAAAACACTTTCAAAACATAGAAACACATTGATGAAGAGTAACAGAAATGCTTTTTCACCAATATTTTTAAGTTTTTCATTTAAAAACATGCAACAAAATTTTATATATCCAAACATGTTTTTGTTTTAAAAAATTTGATAACGTATTAAAAACAAAACAAAACAAAAAACAGACGAGAAGGGAATTTCCTCTGGGTTCACGTTAGCACGGGTAACGTGTGCCACTCGTTTTCTTGATTTTCCCTTAGTTTTTTCTCGCCGTCAGTTCACCGAAATTCCATCGGTAGCCTGTTCCTTCTTTCCCCATTTACACCCAAACCTTCTACACTTCCATCTTCACTTAAAAGTCACTCCTTTCTTTACAAGATATGAAGACTATTGGTAAGAAAAACTCAAATTCATCTTGTAAGGCTTTAAAGTCTTCCATGGCAGCCAACGCAATATTGGGTGAATCTTTGTCCTTCCTTTCTGATGACCAAGATCTTCCAATGGGCGCTCTCACTACTTTTCAAATAGGTGGTTTCCCAATTAGCACATCTGATAAAGACTTTCCCCTTCTCTCAATTGCATTTTCATCTGTAATGAACAAAATAGATTCGAAATCCAATGCGGCATCAGACTCAGGTGAAAAGTTGAAAGGTCTTGCTGATGGGTCTGAGGGAAAACACGCTACAAATGTTCTTCAGAAATCAGAATTGATGGATCAAGACCGCGAGAAGATAGCTGCAAAAAATGTTGTTAATATGCTCACAACTGGTCCTAATTGGGCATATGTTCTCAATGATAAAAAAGACGCTACCTTTAAGTTCTTTCAACCTTCAATGGCTGACAATGAGGTAACAGTTTCCCCTCCTTCTGCTTTAGATGAAGGTATCTCTAAATGGAAAAACCGTTTGGTTGGTCAATTTGCTAGTAGACATCCAAATATTAATCTAGTTCAGAAGATGGCAAACATTCTTTGGGGGAAAAATGGTGCTGTAAAGGTATCTCTAATAGAAGGAAACTTGTTTCTTTTCAACTTTAGCAGTTCAAGTACCAGAGACTGGGTATTAGAGTCAGGCCCATGGCATATTCAGAACAACTTGCTAATATTGAGGAAGTGGCAACCTGGTTTATCTAACCTACATCTGCCAGATTCTAAATTTCCAATTTGGGTCAAACTACATGGCATTCCTCTTGAGTTGTATACTGGAATTAGTTTAAGCTATATAGCAAGTGCCATTGGAAATCCATTATACATGGATAAAGCTACATCTGAACGTGAAAGATTGGCTTATGCGAAAGTATGTGTTGAGATTGAAGCTAGAGCTAATATTCCTTCTACTATTTCAGTCTTACTCCCGTCTGGTTCAAAGTTTAAAATCAGTGTGGAAGTTCCTTGGTTGCCATCACATTGTGACAAATGTGAAACTTTTAACCACTTAGAAAGGAACTGACCTGATAAAGCAAAACAACCAGTCAAGCAATGGATTCCTAAAGTTTATGAGGAAACGAAAGTAAATCAAGTTGATGTAGCATCTTCATCAAATCCAACTGAGCAAGCATCTTCCAAAGATTCTGAGGAATGAGGATTGATCAAGTTGATGTAACATCCTTGTCTAATTCAATTGTGCAAGTTTCAACTCCACAAATGGAGAGTGTCCCTGAATCTATCAACTCAGTAAAGGGCAATGAAGAGAAACTAAAAAATGAGAAGAGGGAGACTCTTAAAAGTGCTGGTCATACCCCTAAGACAGTTTCTTTGATTGGGCAAAAGTCAAGTAGTGAAAACGATAACAGGTTTACAATCCTTAACTCTATTCTTGCTGATGATGAACCCCATAACAGAGGAAATCCTACCCCTAGGAAGCCTAAAGCAGCTTCAGCTGGAGTCTCTCAAGCAGTTCAACAAGCATTACCAAAGAAAAGGAATGTAAAGCCTAAAAGGTCAGCAAAAAAGTTGGCAATAAACCCGCCATTGAAGGTAACCAACATCCTTTATCCTCATGAATGTTGCAATATGGAATGTGCGAGGGCTAAATCACCCTCTTAAACAAGTAAATATAGTTAAAAGAATTAGTAAGCTGAAGGTTGATTTTATTTGTTTGCTGGAAACCAGAGTAAAAAGAGAAAACATGAAGAAAATTCTTGACTCCAAGTTTAACTCTTTGAGTATTGTTCATAATTATGACTATGCCTATATTGGGAGAATTTGGTTACTAGGTAAGCAAAATGCTACTATTACTGTTGTAGAATGCTTTGACCAAGCTATTACGGTTTCTCTTACTTGTGAGGGTAAGGATTTTAATTTACCTGCATTTATGGCATGAACAGAGGTATTGATAGGAGAAGGCTCTGGAACCATATTAGTTCTTTGAACATTCAATTATCTAAGCTTGTGTGGATTTTGGCTAGTGATTTTAATATCTACAGGTCATCTGAAGAAAGCTCTGATAACGATTTTAGTTTCCCCTCTGATATGCGAGATTTTAAGGATTTTCTTGAACATAATTCTTTATATGATCATGCATTCACGGGTACACTTTATACACGGCAAAATAAGAATCCAGAAAATCCCCTGGCTAGGAAACTTGATAGAGTGTTAATCAATGATTGTTGGTTGGACAAATTTCCTCAATCATCAGTTGAATTCTTGGCTCCTGAATGTTCTGATCACTCTCTTGCTTTGGTTCGACTTGATAATGCTTTGGCTCTAATGCAAAAATCTTTTAAGTTCTTCAACTTTTGGACTCAACATGGGGATTTTTTAAAGATAGTTGAGCACTCTTGGAAAGAACATATCTCTGGTAATCCAATGTATGTTCTTTACTCTAAACTCAAGAGACTTAAAGCTTGTTTGAAGTCCCTAAACCAAAAGTTCTATAGTAATATCTCAGTGAGAGTAAACTCTAAGAAGGAGGAGCTGATTACACTGCAGAAGGAGATTCTAAGCACCAATGTTAGCTCAGATTTAATTGAGAAAGAGAAAGAAATAGCTTTTGAGCTTAATCACTTGATGTTGGCTGAGGAAAAATTTTATTAAAAAAAAATCTAGAATCAACTGGTTGAAAGCTAGAGACCAGAACACAGGTTTTTTCCATAAAGTTGTCAAAGCAAAGCAATCTAGTGGGACTATTAAACTCTTAATAAGTTCGAGCAATGACATATTGGAAACTTCTTCTGATATTTCCAATGAAGCATTAAGTTATTTTAAGTCACAGCTTGGCAGTTCTTCTCCTGGTATTTTAGATGTACCTGTTGACTTCTTGCAGAAATTATTACCTTCAATCTCAACTGATGATATGAGTATACTAATGGCAGATGTAACTAACGAGGAGATATAAGAGGCAGTGTTCTCCATTGCCAGTGATAAGTCACGTGGCCCAGATGGATACACATCACATTTTTACAAAAAAAAGCTTGGTCGATTGTTGGTGAAGATGTTATTAAAGCTGTCCAGCATTTCTTCCGCACAAATTTTCTTCACAAAGCTCTCAACTCTACTATTATAGCTTTGGTTCCAAAAGTCCCAAATCCTACACGGATGACAGATTTTCGCCCGATCGCCTGCTGCAATGTCATCTATAAGTGCATAACGAAGATTCTTGCTAATAGGCTCAAAAAGTGTCTCCCTTCAGTTATCAGCCTAAATCAAACAACTTTCAAAGAAGGTAGAAGCATGCTAGAAAATGTTCTACTCGCACAAGAATTGGTTGCTGGATACCATAGAAAATCTAAATCCCCTAGATGTGCTTTGAAAATAGACATTAGGAAAGCTTTTGACTCTCTTAACTAGGGCTTTATAATTAAAGTTCTCCAAGCAATAAGACTGCCTAAGCGATTTGTTAATTGGATAGCCATTTACGACACTACTCCTATGTTCTCTGTGGCAGTAAACGGAAGTTTGGCAGGCTATTTCCCTGGGGCAAAAGGGGTCAGACAAGGAGACCTTATTTCCTCATATTTGTTTGTGTTATGCATGGAAGTTCTCTCTCAACTTTTAAACAGAGCTGCTGCTAAAGGAGTTTTCAGATATCATCCCAAGTGCCATCGTTTAGGTATGGATCATTTGGCATTTGCTGATGATTTACTTATCTTTTCACATGGATCCAAGAAATCAATCTAGGCAATATTATCTATCCTTCAGGATTACACTTTGTTGTCTGGTTTGCAAGTAAATAATTCTAAATGTGAATTATTCTCTTCTGGCGTTTCAAGAGAGACTTTGAATTATATTCATAAGAGTTTAGGTTTCAAACTAAGCTCTTTACCTATACGCTATCTGGGGGTTCCTTTTATAACAAAAAAGTTAAATGCTCGACACTGTGAACCTTTGATTGAGAAAATCACATCAAGAATTACAAGCTGGTCAGCCAAACACTTATCCTATGTTGGAAGACACCAACTTGTTTAATCAGTTTTGCAAAGCACGCAAATTTTCTGGTGTTCTCATTTCATACTTCCTCAAAAAGTCTTAAAGAAGGTAATACAACTATGTTCTTCTTTTCTCTAGAAAGGTACATAGGGTAAAGCTACTGGGGCCAGATTAAAATGGGACTTTGTCAGTAAACCTAAAGCAGAAGGTGGATTGGGACTAAAGTTGGCAAAAGAGTGGAATGTCGCTTGTCTTTTCAAAATCATAAGGCTTATCCTTTCAGAATCTGGCTCGCTATGGGTTGCTTGGTTAAAAGAATATGTGCTCAAAAATACATCCTTTTGGGATTATCAAATATCTTCCCGAAATAGTTGGCCAATGAGAAAGCTACCACAAGTCTGAACTATGGCTTTTCCTATATATCAGCGACTGCAGCAAAACTTCAAAGTCCATCATGCTTGGCAAGCTCTTCGACAAAGGCAACAAAAGGTACAATGGCACCGCCTCATATGGTTCTCTAGTAATGTCCCTAAACATGCTTTTATTGCTTGGCTTGCAATTTTGAATAGACTACCAACTAAAGACAGGCTTTTGAAGTGGGGAATTTCTTTGTAAGAAAATTTATGTCCACTTTGCCATCAATTTCCTGAGACCAGGGATCACTTGTTCTTTACATGCTCTTTCTCAAATGAAGTTTGGAAGGGAGCATTGAATTTGTCTGGTTTAAATCGATTGCCTAGAAATCGTAATTCAGAATTTCATTGGGGTATAACCAAGCTTAAAGGGAAAGCACTATTAACTTTGATATGCAGATTAGCTTGAAGTGCTACCATTTATCATGTTTGGTGCGAGAGAAACAATAGAATTTTTGGCAAACCAGAACTGACACCTTCTCAAGTATTAATGAGAATAGCTACGATTATTTAAGGGAAACTACACTGCTTGCAAGATATAGCTGGAGATCCAATCAATATCCAACTTAGTCAAAGATGGGGGTTTTGCCCTAATATTTTTACTCCCTGAACATATATCCTTAAATTTCTTTTGTTTGTATTGAGCTGTATAGGTTTTACACGTAGTTACTAATCTTGTAAAAATGTAGCAGTTATATTGCTCTTCGAGAAATGAAAATTTAACATTGCATCCAAAAAAAAAACAAAAACGAAACAAAAATAAAAAAAACAGAAAAACGAAAACGATACCAAACGTTAGTTTTGAATTTCTTATCACTAACAATGTATTAAAGTTGGTGATCCCAAAAGCTTGGCTTAATTGGAGGATATTTGGTCCTTCACTTGACCGATTATCCTTCAGCTCTATACTTTTCCTTTTCATTTTTTGCGTTATTCATTATTTTTATTTAATTGTCAAAAGTCCTTGAACATATTCAGGCCCATGAATATCTACCTTATATCCAGATTTGGATCCTCCCCATCTATACAAAGGATTAGAGAATGGATCCATGTTTAGGTAATAACATGTGTCAAGTTAAATCTACAACTTCAAGAGTCGTGACATTTTCATTCATATATCTCCTACAATTCTCACTTTTTTGGATAAATGAAATACACAAACTTTATAATTGATAACATCATTGAGAGATGAGAATATTGTTGTAATCTGGATATCCCAAACTATAATCTATCAAATAAATCATGCAAGCGGAAGTAAATAAAATAATAAATCATCCACACAAGACAAAAGAATTTACGTGGTTCGGCATTGAACTTGCCTACGTCCACGGAGGAGAAGAGAAATCCACCCACTAGTTATAGAAAATTACATCATACATAATTATCAATAACTCTCACTCAATCTCTCAACTCAATCTAATAATCAATTTAAAAACAAACCCACCAATTTTGAGCACTCTCGCTCGGTCTCTACAAACTAACAATCATACACACACACACCCATGAGGACCATCCTTTTGTCCTATGGGGTGCCTCCACCCAAATCTAACCCTTAGACTACATCTTTTCTCCAAGCATCAAAACCCAATAGAGAAACTCTCTATTTATACTAGCACAAACTTAGCCGCAAAGAAACTCTTTTTAATTAGGATTCTGGTTTACCAAGGTTCTGTTTGATAAAACTGAAAATTAAGTGCTGAAAAATTAAGTGTTGAAATTTTAATACTGAATTTCATAAGTACTGAATCTAAACCACAAAAACTGTTTGATATTTTACTGAAAATTAAGTGCTGAATGTAAATGTATGTTTGATAGGAATAATCACTGAAGTCTAAAAATAATTTACTTTACATAGTTACCCTTATTATCATTTAAAAGAAACGATTGTTTTTTATTTATGGTTTTTTCATATAAATTGTAATTAAGTATCAAATATAAATATCATAAATCCCAAAGAAATATATAAATGTTCAATTATAATAATATATAATAATTTAATTAAATAAATGCCTTCAATTACAAAACCCTACGTTTGAAAAAAAAGAAAGAAAGAAAAAGGAACAATGAGACTATGAGAGGCCAACCAAATTAATAGAATGAATAAAACAAAGAACCAGATCCCAGTAATATCTTCAATTGTCAAATATGATGATTAATCAGAAGATTCTAATACTACTAATAAAAATCAAATTTGAATAAACATCAATTTTGTTTTGTTGTCAATAGGGTGAGCCGATGAGAGAAGAACAAAATTTATATCAACAATGATTTCTTTGAGAATTAAAAGTGGGGGAAACATTTTATAGTTGTCGGAGTTTTAGAATTGATATTCAAAAGAAGGCCCTAAATTAAAAAGGAGGAAGGAGGAAGGAGAAGGGAGAGGATTCGTGAAATTTTTAAGGACAAAATAGTCTGAAAAATATCATTTTAAAATAAATATGGCTTAGTGTTTTCAACCATAAGCTATAAGTAGCATTCCATTTACTTGTCCAATTCAACCCTTTTTCATTGAAAAAATTTTATTAAGTTAAATTCAAAAAAAGTTATCAAACACGCAAATAAGATAAAAGCATTGAAAATTTTAATTTTCAATGAAAGTAAAATTTTCAATGGTTTATCAAACAGACCTCAAGTCTTTTTGTCCACCAAGCAATAGGCCTAAAAAAATCCCAATCCAAATCTAACTAGGATTTGAGTCAAAATCCTAACAATCTCCACCTTGACTTAAATTCCACCAAATCTTCAAACTTCAATCAATCTTCAAGGACATGCTTGGCTCCACCTACGATGAAAGTCTCTCAATCTTCAAGCAATCTTTTCTTGTGTGTCTTCATCTTCACCTACATCATCTTCAACTTTAACTCCGTGATCGGTCGTCAGCAAATCATAAAAATAAAAATCCCAACAATTACTAACTAAAGATAGTTAGGGCAAGTAGGGGTCGATCCCACAGAGAGATAGGTTATTATTCTTTTTCTTAAATCAAACAAATAAAATAAAGAAGATTTTGAAAGTAGAATTAAATCAAATCTAACTAATAATTAAAACTATCTAAGAAAACAATCAAGAAAATTAAAGAAAACAATTAATTAGAAAGTAGAGAATAAATTGAGAAAATAATTAAAAGAAACCTCCAACATAGATTTAATATCCCTCTTGACAACAATACCATGGATCATTGATATCTAAAGATTATGAAAACAATGGATAGCTTGCTTGGAATTTAATCCTAAATTACCTTAATTAGATAAAACTCTTGATCCAGTGTGAATTATCCCTTTTACTCTTTAAATAATTACCTCTTGATCCAGTGTGATAATTACTCAAGAATAAAGCATTAAGATCTAGTAATTTACAAGCACAATGGGCAATTAAAAATTGGTCAAAGATTCTTAAATCCCTTGGAAGGAAGATCCTTCGCTTCCAATTGCTACCAAACAATTAAATCCGAAGATCCTTCAAGATTTTAATTTAGCTAATGCTACTTAATTTATCAAGAAAGTGCTAGCTTCAATCTATCAAAACAAGCAACATAGAATTCATACAGAGATATTAAGAAATACCCAATTAATATTCATATAAAAGCACAAAATCTCACCATGATATAAGTCAAGAGATCAATTAAATTCTACATTGGAGAAAAGAAAAGGATTACTCACTCATGAATTGAGTGGGCATCCAAAGAAAAGAAGAAAAACTTATCTAAGGATGGGAAGTAGAGGGGCCGGCGGCTCCTAAGGCAAAACTCCTCCAAATCTTCAACAATTCTTCAAAATAAAATCTCTAGATCTACATACATCAAAACATAGACCTAAGGTGGCTATTTATAGTGGAAATAACCCTAGAAAATCCAATCCTAACTTGGAAAGGGGTCTAAGTCGGTTTTGGATCTAACTTGGACTCCAAGTTAGATTAAAAATCTTCCTAGAGTAGAATCCAAGTCAAAATAGGATCCTGAAATTTTGCTGAATTCGTGTAGGGACTTCGACGTCATTTTTGGACTTGAAAACGGCAGAACTGGGTCTTGGACTTCAAATAAAAGTTGTAGATCTCGGAGTCAGCTTTCCAACGAGTACTCATGGGCTTCAAACGAAGGTCTGAGCAGAAAGTTATGAATTTTCTACCAAAACTGCTCCTGAATCCTAATCCTGTTAGGACTAGAATCGGGAATCTACGGGATTTTGATATTTCCTTGGATTTAGGAGTCATTAATTGGGATTTTAATTCCAATTAATATTTTATATGGGCTGAGTATTTTCCCACATAAATTATCTATAAATGCCAAAGCTTGAGAACTTATCCATGACTTGTCTTCAATTAAAGCTCCAATCTTCAATCCTTGCTTCTTGAAATAAATCTTCAATGGTCTTCAAGTGTCCAATTTATCTTCAAATGGTCTTCAAACACGAACTTCGAATCTCCAAATCTATGCTCAAAATTGCTTTGCTCAAATCTGTGTAAAAAGACATCAAAATAGCTCCAAAAGTAGTGAAAATTATCAAATTATCAATTTCACATCTCATAAAGACTCAAATCACAAATATTAACAAAATAACATATATTTAAGCATAAATTGATCCAAAAACATAATAAAATAGCCATGAAAATAGAGTTGTTTTTGGCTCGATCATATTTTCCCCCACACTTGAACTTTGCTAGTCCCTTAGCAAATCAATGTGTTAGTTAAACAAAAATCAATTTTTCTAAAGATCAATTTGAACTCACACACTCATCAAAGAATCAATTCAATCATGAAATCAAAATAACAAAGAATAATAATAATACTAAATTCAAAAATCAAGACATAACAAGTATCATCATTCTTAAGTAGCCATAATCAAAGTAGTTTTAATCACTTACTATTTTTCACTTTCTATAACTACTTCTTTCTATAGGCTTATGTTTTCCTCTCTTTCTCCATTACTCAAAAGATTGTAGTGCCATAGTGATTGAGCCAAAAATAACCCTATTTTTATAGCTATTTTACTATGTTTTTAGACTCATTTATGCTTAATTATATGCTATTTTATTAATATTTGTGTTTTTAGTCTTTAAGTGATGTGAAAATGAGAAATTGTTATTTTTCACTATTTGTGTAGCTATTTTGATGACTTTTTA
>AWUE01017404.1:0-12055 GCA_001974825.2 Corchorus olitorius
TATCTAAGGATGGGAAGTAGAGGGGTCGGCGGCTCCTAGGGCAAAACTCCTCCAAATCTTCAACAATTCTTCAAAATAAAATCTCTAGATCTACATACATCAAAAACCTAGACCTAAGGTGGCTATTTATAGTGGAAATAACCCTAGAAAATCCAATCCTAACTTGGAAAGGGGTCTAAGTCGGTTTTGGATCTAACTTGGACTCCAAGTTAGATTAAAAATCTTCCTAGAGTAGAATCCAAGTCAAAATAGGATCATGAACTTTTGCTGAATTCGTGCAGGGACTTCGACGTCATTTTTGGACTTGAAAACGGCAGAACTGGGTCTTGGACTTCAAAAGAAAGTTGTAGATCTCAGAGTCAGCTTTCCAATGAGTACTCATGGGCTTCAAATGGAGGTCTGAGCAGAAATTTATGAATTTTCTACCAAAACTGCTCCTGAATCCTAATCCTGTTAGGACTAGAATCGGGAATCTACGGGATTATGATATTTCCTTGGATTTAGGAGTCATTAATTGGGATTTTAATTCCAATTAATATTTTATATGGGCTGAGTATTTTCCTACATAAATTATCCATAAATACCAAAACTTGAGAACTTATCCATGGCTTGTCTTCAATTAAAGCTCCAATCTTCAATCCTTGCTTCTTGAAATAAATCTTCAATGGTCTTCAAGTCTCCAATTTATCTTCAAATGGTCTTCAAACACGAACTTCGAATCTCTAAATCTATGCTCAAAATTGCTTTGCTCAAATCTGTGTAAAAAGTCATAAAAATAGCTCCAAAAGTAGTGAAAATTATCAAATTATCAATTTCACATCTCATAAAGACTCAAATCACAAATATTAACAAAATAACATATATTTAAGCATAAATTGATCCAAAAACATAATAAAATAGCTATGAAACTAGGGTTGTTTTTTACTCGATCACTCCGAATCCGATCTTGCATTTCATCCAAATCCGATTTGAAAAAGCCAACATGCAATCTTCAAAAGAATCATCAAGCAGCGAAATTTGGCAATCGCCACGACAACCAAATCTATCTAACCATATCACAAATTTGGGCTACCGGGCAACCTCCAATCCATTCAACCTAAGCTCTGATACCAATTGTTGTAACCCGGATATCCCAAACTATAATCTATCAAATTAATCATGCAAACATAAGCAACTAAAATAATAAATCATCCACACAAGACAAAAGAATTTATGTGGTTCGGCACTGAACTTGCCTACGTCCACAGAGGAGAAGAGAAATCCACTAGTTATAGAAAATTACATCATACATAATTATCAATAACTCTCATTCAATCTCTCAACTCAATCTAACAATCAATTTAAAAACAAACCCAACCAATTTTGAGCACTCTCGCTCGGTCTCTACAAACACACACACACACACACACACACACACACACACACACACACACAAACCCTTTCCTGTTAGAATTCTGGTTTACCAAGTCTTCTTGTCCACCAAGCAATAGGCCTAAAAAAATCCCAATCCAATTCTAACTAGGATTTGAGTCAAAATCCTAACAAATATATGATGATTCCACTCCTCTCCTAATCTGTTTTGTGAAAAGTGAAATAAAAGGAAAACATTAGTATTCAAAATTTTGGAATCTGTATGGCAATTTCTTTCTTCTTTCTTTCTTTTTGCAGCGGTTGTATTTTTCTTGGTTCCTTTAATCTTTCGATAGAAAGCTTAGTCCTTATGTATCATAACCGAAAAGAGCAATTTTTCATTCAAAACAACGATTTCACCAATTGTAGGAGAAAACTTTTAAATTGATAGAGAGGAGAAAAATACCAAACATAAAACATAAAGAAATTTTAATTAATTGAAAAACTCACTCAAAAAGAATAAGAACAATTTTAATGGAGATTCCACCACACAAAACCATAATAATTTGATTAACCCTAATTCGGTTTCACTAGAGATATTTTTTGGGCAAATTCTCAAGTCTCACATACAACCATTCAACACATAACTTCTGAGCCTCTACTAACCTTGGAGCTTCTTTTGAGACTCACCTAAAACCCTAGACATAGCATCATATTTTTATTAGAAAATATTAAAATTAAAAACTAATTAAATAACTTTCAATTAAAATAAAATTAAGTAAATTAATAAATAGCCCATAAAAATATTATTAGGCTTAGTTTAACTCCAACATATCCTCCCTTAAACCAAGCTCTTCATGATCCATGAACCAATGCCATCAATCGCCTGAAGCTTCAATGCAATTGTTGTCGTCATAGTCGAATCATGCAACATCTCCTTCTTACAATCAAATTGGATATTCATCTTCACATGAAGAACTGTTTCATCTTCAAACTTACAAAATTTTTTCTTAGTCTCAAAGAATTGATCAATGCTCACACATCAATCATGAAAGAAATCAGCACCAAAATCTTTCATGTACGTTCCTTCACCAAAAAATTCCATAGCAGCATACAAACTTGAAATTTTTCTCAATCCCTAAAAAATCAACAATTTCTGTTTCAACCTGATCCAAACAAAAACTTCAACCAGCTCATCATCAAGTGAACTTCCTTCTTGACCCACATGTGCAATTGTATCAACCGCACTATCTTTAAAAACCGCTTTTGCAAACAACCCATCAAGCTCAATTTTTGACAATCTGAAAATTTCAGCAGAAAATTTCGCATCCAAACTAAAATCCCAAAAACCAAGATCTTGAACCTCGATTTTTGATAATCGAGAGATTTCTTCATCAATTATATTTTCCTTCCCATCCACAAATTTGTCATCCAAATCGCAAGTTTGATCAAAATAGGATTGGAGCAAAATATCCCATGCCTCTTATGACGAATTCGCATTATAAATCTTCCTATAAACCGATGATCCAACATTCATTCGAATATATAATAGAGCCAAACAATCTTTATAGAGAAGACTTAATTGCGCATCTGTCAAAGCATCTGTATTAGTTGGTACAACAAAACCCTTTTCAACTACATCCCAACGATCTACCGCTTTCAGATAATTTTGCATCATAGCAGGCTATTCGTGAAACTAATTTTTTCCATCAAATTTGATGGAGATACCATGTAAAACTGCATCTATGTTTCTCCTCCCCAATCAAAATTTCCACCACACAGGACATAACCTTGGGTTCTGATACCAATTGTAGGAGCAAAAACTTTTAAATTGATTGAGAGGAGAAAAATACCAAACACAAAACAGAAAGAACTTTTAATTAATTGAAAAATTCACTCAACAAGAACAAGAACAATTTTAATGGAGTCTCCATCACACAAAGCCACAATAATTTGACTAACCCTAATTGGGTTTTAATAGAGGCATTGTTTGGACAAATTCCCAAGTCTCACACACAACCACTTAACACATAACGTCTGAGCATCTCCTAGCCTGGAGCTTCTTTTTAGTCTCACATAAAATACTAGACATAGCATCCTATTTATACTAAAAAATACTAAAATCCTAATGGCCCCACTAATTAAATAACTCTCAATTAAAATAAACTTAAGTAAATTAATAAATAGTCCATAAAAATAGTGTTGGACTTGGTTTAACTCCAACATTTCTCTTAAAAAATTATTGATGTTATCATTAATTAATTAACTTATGTTAAAAGCTTCTATAGGAATTTTCATGTATTCTTATTTTATATATTTAGCTAGTAAGCTACCATTGAAGAACAAGAATTAGGGTAAGAATATATAGTTCTGCACAAACCAATAAATATGAGTGAAAAAGTCATGGTCCTTGGATATTTAATTTAATATAAGTGTCATTATCTAATCATGGATTAGCTTTTTTAGTCCTTTTTATGAAAAGGAGAAGGGAGAGGGCAGCTCGAGAGCTTTTTTTCTATCCCACTTTCTTAATAAAACTAGATTCTTATTCGCGCTTCGCTGCGCGGGGCTTGGAAAATCAACAAAATCTTTATTTGTTTTTGCAAAGAAAACTGTTTGGATTTTTGTGCTTAATATGAGTGGATTATTTTCAGTGTTTTCTTCCTCTATATTTTGTTCATAGTTCTAATTAAAATATACATTGGATCAAAAAATATACATTTTAATTCTAATTCAAACGCGCAGCGGAGCGCGCGGGGTATATACCTAGTATATTTTAATTAGAATGTATATTGTTCTATATAGAATGCAGATAGGTCTTCTTCATATATCACATGTACATTAAAAAATATATCATGTCACTGTGATATTACAAAATCTCTATTTATAAAAGAAAAATACAGGATCATTTTGTCTAGAAATATATATTAGTACAAAATAAAGAAGGAAAAAGGAACTTAGAATATAAAACAAATGGGGCATGCATCTTCTGTCTCATAACTGCAACATTACTAATTGAAGTTTTCATGTCCTGAGCTGCTAATTAAATAACACAAAATATTTGAAGTTAGTTTGGAAATCGAGAGCAACTTGAAAGAGTTTGTTTAAATGTTAATCTTTGCTAAATAAGGCATCACCAACTAGAGCTTCCAGTTGAAAACACTTGTCACAGCAAGGATTTGCTACCTGCTGAAGACTTTTGGACTGGAAGGCTAAATTTCACTGATTTGCAATCTGTTCCCCTGAAGAAAAAAAAAGAAAAAGAACGCCTTTATTCAATAAAGCTCTGTCTACAAATTACTATATTTTTAAACAACAATATCATAACCAATCAATATTCCATTAAAGTGAAGGCTTCATGCATTCGAGGCAAAAAGAGTAAACTTGTCTACAGCAAAATAAAAAACAATTGAACAAAGGATTTGACTTGCGTTTTCAAACAATGAAATATGACAGCATCTCTAAAGTTGAACACAATGAAAATTCTGACTAAGACACTTATGAATATAGCAACAATAATTACCTGCTTTAGTGATTAATGGAGTCAAAACAGATTTTCCAATCAGCACCAATCAACTGCAGAGAGGTATATATGCTTACTCCAAGATACATCATGGACAATAAGATCAGTTCTAAGAGTTTACGAACTGCAGTACAGTCTATACTCAACATCAATTCAAGACAAAGAAAAAACTCTATTATGTGAAGGAACATAGCTAGATAAGTTTTTGTATGGCCAATTAATCCATTTACCTGTGATATTGCAGCAACAGCAAAGTCATTCCCTCTCTCATGAACATTGCAAACAAACAAATCGATATTGTCCTGCATCAAAGGGAAACAAACTTAACATTGGATTGGAACCAAGAACCTAATCAATAGACTGACTAAACTAACATCAGTTTACAAAGCTTACCTGAACAATAGGGAATCAGCATTAACTTCAAAGTGGAAACCTGATGGAGGTTCATAATTTTCTTGGAAAGCTCCACCGAAAATCTGCAACCCGACCAAGTTCAAGCTAAGACTAATGGAAGAATAAAGTACAATTAAGGACCTCCTCCAGCAACATTTAGAAATGAATTGCAATTTTTTTGAGAAAGAATGATTAAGTTTCACTCATCCTTTTCCAAACTGTGACTATCAGTTGCTTGACCTCTTATGGCTCTAACATGAACAAATTCTTTTGTCTCTCCTCTTCCTTCTCGCTACTTTTTGCTCTTTTCTCTCTTCTTGAATTTTGAATAATAATCAAATCCAAAACAAAAGTTAAAAACCTTCAAACCTCTATATCTTAGATGTAAGAAAGTCTAAAAAGAACAGTGGCTTATATGAAAATTAAATATAAACATTCCCAACGTAATGTACATGTTCAGTGTAAGCTTCTACAAACATTGAGTAAAGTCGTTATACCTTTGATCTCCTTAAACATACTTCTTAATGTTTCAGTAACTTATCTTATGGTCCATCCAAAACTCATCAATTCCAGACAAACCCCTTGTTGTCATGAACAATCCAAACCATGAGGCCATGACTCAAACATAAAAGTAAATTAAAACAACAGTTTTCTTTAAAGATTACAAAAAGAAAAAAAATCAGTTGCCTAGCCCATGGGCAATATCAATCTAAAAGAGTGAAATATGTACAATCACCAATCGTATAACACAACTCCAAAATAGTAATTCTTATGAAATTTTGATAACCACACTATAAAATTCCAATAACCTTCGTATGAAATTTTGTTAACCTCCCTAAGAAATTTTGATAACCTTTTTATGAAATTTTGGTAATCTCTGTATGAAATTTTGATAATTACACTATGAAGTTTTGATAACCTCCATATAAAATTTTGGTAATAACACTATGAAATTTGATAATCTTCCTATGTAACTTTTATGTTTGATTGTCAAATCAATTGCATTATTACATCTTCCTCGTTGTTTATTGAGAAAAATATGTGCATTAGATCATCTTCTGGCGGACTTTCCTATTTTGTTTCCTTCCACTTCATACCTTCCCACCTCGACTTTCTCCTTTGATCATCTTTAAAGTTTTGCTAGATAATTCCATCTTTGATATACGTTCAAGTTTCAAACAATTGTAAAGACTATGCTTTCTAATTTTGGTTCTTGGCTTATTTGCTTTCTAATTTTACTTGTATATACCCTTTAAAAAAAATCTCAATATAATACCCTTATACATTTAACTATAAGGTTTCTCATTAATTTAATTAAACATTAATTATAGGGTAAATTACATATATATACCATGTGGTTTTGAGTGGAAACAAATATGAACTTCAAGATTTAAGTTTTGAGACTGAGTTTAGTTTCCATTATAAAATCCTTAACAATAGTTAACTGTCAAAATTTAACCCCAAGGATCAAAATTTACCAACAAAAAGTTATACTTGCAGTATTGCATACTTAATATTTATAGTATTATAATTCATATTTGAAAAATATAATAAAAAAGTATATAACATTATTTACAGTTCTAGTGGGGAAGATTGTCTTCCACCCTTCTCAAATTATTTTCGGACTTTGATTGGGTATTCTATCGCTCCTCTTTCACCATTAAGCTCCAAACATGTTTTTTTCGTAAATTAATATTTTTTCAAAAGGTACGACAAATTAATATTATCCATTGATCTTAGAAATATTCACATGTGGCTATCTCATTATGCGAAAGTGAGTCTTTTTCTTAGGATTAATGTGCGCTTATTTTGTTGGATTACAAAGAAATCAATGGAAAGTATGGCAAGTAAGGATTTCATAATTAATTAGAAATTAGAATTGATGATCCCTTGCTGATAGAAAAGAGAAGAAGAAGAAGAATGATCAATTAGTGTATTAATCACTCAAACAACTTAAACATGTTTAACTATTTTATTTTTTGGTTGAAACATGTTTAATTTTACTATTATTGGTTGAAATTCATACAAATACCATATCAATTATTAATTATAAAAAAATACTCCCTCTGTCCCTAATTATAAGTTCCCTTCTAGAAGGTTTTTTTGTCCCAATTTATAAGTCCCTTTAGCAAAATCAATGCATATTTATTAGTTATTTCCAAAACTAACCTTGCAAGTGGTAGTATTAGTTAAGAGAGTGAAGAGGAGGAGAGAGAGTAAGTGGGGGAAAGAGAATAGGGGCAAAAATAGAATTAGAAGGTAAAATTACATAAAATTTTGAACTCTAACTAATTTTCTTAAACTTGATGATATAGTTAAAAGGGACTTATATTTAGCGACAGAGGGAGTATAATGCAAAAAAAAAAAATTGAGGTGCTTAAGGGAAAATGAACATAAGGTTATTATAATTTATAACTAATACAATAAGGTTAAAAGACAATAAGAGGAGGGATCCACATATAATTAAATAGAAAAGCCAATAACATCACAATATATAGGCAGAAAATTTCTACTTATTGTCAAAGTGCAAAAAAAAAAAAATGAAGAAGAAGAAGAAGAAGAAGAAGAAGAAGAAGAAGAAGAAGAAGAAGAAGAAGAAAAGAATAAATAATATTTTGAGGGAATGATTGTAGGGGGTCTTTTGTTGGATAGGATGACATGGCACCTTGGTGATGATGTAGCACCTAATCAACCCGTGAAATGGAGAGTGGAGTCGCCAGTTAAACCGTCCTCTATCAAGTGTGGATAATGTCTTGATTTTTGCCCCCTTGATTCTGAGTTCTAAGTCTTTCGAGTGGATACCCTCAATTCTTCTTTGGCCAATCTACCCCTTCTCAAGCAATGGCACTTGTTGATCATAATGGTGTATCTCTGCCAGCTTCCCAGCAACGAGCACCCTGATAGCGAGCTTCAACGAGCTTCCTGGCAGCGAGCTTCACCGAGCTTCCTGGCAGTGAGTTTCAGCGAACTTCACCGAGCTTCCTGGCAGCTGAGCTCCTCTGTTTGTCCTTGTTTTCAAGACTCAAAGCAGAGTTTCAGCCACATAATAACTAAAACAATAAAATGAAGGAAAAACATATGGAAAACAAGATCAAAAGAGGGAAAGTAGCAAGAGTGGTTTGGGAGAGGAAGAAAGGAGGTTGCTCTTGGGAAGAGTTCAAGCTAAACACAGCTGTCTTCTTCTTGCAGCTTTCGGATGGAGGAGAATGGAAGTGTAGAACTCTTTGAAGTGTGGGAACGAGGCAGTGGCATGAGGCGGCGTTGTACTATTTTGGACGAAACAATGAAGGTCTTTAAAGGGGGTACCGCTATGAAGTAAAATGGGAAGGGATAAAATGGCTTTGGTTTTAATGTTTAAATGTGGATAATGAAAAAGGATATCTTGGCATGAAGGTTGGCTAATGGATGAAATGTTTGGGTAGAGGATTTCAAGAAAGGAATTTTATGAGGTAAAGGAGGGAGAAAGAGAAATAGAATACCCTCAAGTTTATATGGGGGTCTTGATGTCTTGATTGGCGGAGATGAGGGGTATTAATATGTGTCCATGGTGGTGGCTTTTGTCCAAACTTTCGGCGATAGTCCAATGGGTTGAGGGAACCAACTTCTTGTCCGTCGGGTGTGAGTAGTCTCCAAGCAAGAACATTCTAGACATGACAACTGTCGGGTTGTCAAATTGTCAGTGCCGGTGGAGTAACCTCAAAGTAAGAAGATTCCAGATGGTTGATGAGTTGTCCACCACTGTTCTGGCAAGTTCTCCACTGGACAATAGCTTCGACTTTGAAAATGAAGTGTTGTTACCGTCGGGAAATCGTTTGTTGCAGCTGTCTGAGTTCCATCGCATTTAGTGCTTGAGAAACTTGGAAACCAAATTTCCAAACCTTGCGTGTTTAGCTTAATTATCTTTCCCCTCCTGATTGACATCCCATAATACTACTCTTAGGCCAATCAAGAAATCTTAGCCTAAGAGAGGACTAAGGGAGTAACCAGGACACAACCGCCCCTCTGTAACCAACCAAACCACACTCCAAACTAAATCCCCTAAAACGTGGGCTTGGTCCACGTGTCAACTCCTAGTGGTGAGGACGTATGCACATTGTTAGCCAAATAATAAATCATAAGCTTAATTGAAGGGGCTTAATGGAAATGAAGATAAGGAAAGGAATAAGAAACTCCCCTGGAGCTCAAAACAACACATGCTATACTTGATAAGTCTCCATTGCTCATCATAGCAGTGCTTCATTGATTGCTCTGCTGGGGTGATTTTGTAATGATTATGGCAGTGCATTTCAATGTGGGCCTGTACTTGCTGAAGATCCATGGATTATTGATGTATATCCTAAAGTTAGCTATAATAGGTCCTAATGAAGGAAGCCTAGGAAGCTAATATAGGTATGATGTCCTAATAGTGGCCACTATGTTATGGTCGACGGTGTTGGCGTCCCAGCATTAAGTTTGTATCTTAGAATTTGAGGAAGGGAGTTTAGCCAAACTCGCTTTTTCGTGATGTGGAAGGCTAGGTGAGATAGTGCACTACCTTCACCCTTTGGATACCTTTGCTTTATAACGCTTCGGCCACATCTTTAGTCGTGATGGGCTAAATCATGTGACAACGAAGGCTAGGTGAGAGTAGTGCGCTATTCTCAACCTTTGAGATATCTTGGCTTTATAACGCCTTGGACTCATCTTAGTCATGGTAGACTAAACCATGGGATAAGGAAGGCTAGGTAGGAGACCTTTGAGATGCCTTTGCCACATCTTAATCATGGTAGACTAAACCATGTGATGAAGAAGGCTAGGAGAGAGCTTGGCCTAATAAAGCTCTACCCTCAACCTTTGGGATGCCTTGGCTTTATAACGCCTCGGCCTCATCTTGGAAATAATAGAGAACCATGGGGATTTACCACCTTAAGGGCTAGCATTACCTCTTTGCTGGCGGCTAAAGCACTTCTGTGCTAACCAGGAGAGTGTTTGCTGCCAGTGGAGTGACCATTCGCAGTGGTGACCAGAGGTCGGGAGAGCCACTTTCTACATCGTACTTTTTCTTGACGATGCACCTAAGGATAATCGGTACTGGGTGCTTTGGAGGTCAGGGCTAGGTGGCCAGCAGTGACTCAATACTTTGGGGGGATAATCTGTTTTTTGGGTATTAGGATTTTAAATGGGCTTTATAGAAATAAAGGCACTTTATGAGTGGCGAGACCCTTATAAAGGTAGTGAGCCGAGCCCCCCTTTTAGGAATAATTTAGGCCCTTTGGTAAGAAATAAGGAACAAGCTTGGTATGGAAATAGGGGTCTTATAAAATGCGGGACTTGTCACATATTGACCCCTAACAATGATCAAAAGAAAAATAATCTTAAATTGAAAAATCAGTACAATTTGCACATTCGTATAAATGAAGTAAATAAATCTATTATAAATAAAAGAGATAATTATGAGAAATAAATTATTAATTATAATTATAATGGATTTACAATATCTCTCCATAATTAATAAAAAAAGTTAAATTACTAAAAATGATATTTATTAAAAACTTATTATACTATAATACTAACAACACGTTTGGTTCGGTGTAATTCAAAGGGCTGAATTAATAATTCGGTGGAATTTAATCTTACGGCATTTGGTTCACATGAAAGGGAATTGCAATTACAACTAAATTACAAAGACTCCCGTAATTACAAATCGGCACTTACCCCTCCGAATTGCAATTCAGCGTATCTTGTAATTGATTTCTTCCAAAAGTGTCCCTTTCCTCTTTTTCAAACAAATCAACCATTTTCTACACACAAATCCTCTCTTATCTTCTCCTCTTGTAGGGATCTAACACCTCACCCAAAAATCATAGCAAATCTGGTGCTTCACTTAAAACAGATCTTCTATTTCATTCTTCTATTTCATTTTTCCTTGGGTGTGATAATATATCCGATGCTCTCGGCACATGGTCGGTGGCGGTGGCCATAAAGCTGAAATCTTCTGGTCTGCGGTGCCTCTCTTCCCTCTCATGAAGTTGAAGGTTTCTCTTCTTCATGATTGATAGAGTTTACTGTTCTAAGAATTGCAGATCTTGTCTGGATGAATTTTTCTGTTTTTTTTTCTTTGATATTTAAGAAATACAAAGATATTTTGTTGTGTAGATCTGGTAGTTTTCATGAACAAAATCTCCTACCCATGTTTTGGGATTTATAGAAATTAAATCTTGTTGGAGCAATGGTGAGCAAGGGTTCATCGGGTTGAAAGGTTGAAGAGAAGATAGCAATGATTTTTTTTAAAAAAAAAAAAGAAAGAAATAAAAAGAGGAGGAGATCAAATCGAGTATCGACTTCAAAAAAAAATTGTATATATATTATATGATTTCTTTTTATATGTTGAAAACTGAAATTCCTACTTCCCTAGTCCGAAATTAAATTATTATGAGTACATTGTTGTTTGTTTCAAAGGGTAAAATAGTATTTCAATATTATTTCCTACATTTTCCCACCCTAATAATACAATGAACCAAACTAGGTAATTAACTCTTCAATTTCCTCTCTTTTCAATTCCCACTAAATGCAATTACCTTTCAATTCTCTCTCAATTACGATACGGTGAACCAAACATGCTATAAGGGTATTTTACAAATTTACTAATTAATATTTTGAGTAATATTTTGAGTTCGTACTTTTATATAGTAGTAATATATATATATATATATATATATATATATATATATATATATATATAATNTTAAAAAGNTACAGTCCAAACTTTATGAAATAAAATACTTGAACAAAATGTAAACTTGTAATTTT
>AWUE01017405.1:0-23284 GCA_001974825.2 Corchorus olitorius
AAAATGGTGCATTTGTCGTTTATTAACCTACTTTTCTTATCGAATTTGACTTTAAAATACAAAAATTTTAATACATTATTATAAAAATGAACATTTTGTACGCTTCTGTCTTAATCTTTATGTAAGTAAACCAACTAAACTTAATTAATTTCTAGAAAATTTTACTATATTATAAAAAAAATACATGATATAGATTACTAACGACCCTAAAATTGTGTTAGTAATCCGATCCAGGTAACAATGAGGTAAAGAAAGTTAAGTTGAGTCTTTAATAAGGTTTTTTTAAAATACTTAATAAAATGACTAAAATGCTTATTCAAGTTACTAAAAAGTTTTCTGACAAAAAAAAAACTATAAACCTTAACAAGCTTCTAAATAAGTTATAAAGTTCATAAGGTTATTAAAAAATTATAATATTAAATAATTATAAAATCACAAAAAAAGAATTAATGAGGTCTAATACCTCAATAAGATTAATAGAATGACTTAAAATCTGAATAAAATGACAAAAAAAAAGCTCTTATTCAAGTTACTAAAAAGTTTAACAGGATTATATAAAACTTTTTATGGTTACTAAAAAACTTATAAAGTTAAAAAGCTTTAAGAAATTACTAAAATGCTTATAAGATTATTGAAAAGTTTTATAAGGTAAAAGTTTAATAAAGTTATAAAAATGTTAATAAGGTTATTAAAAAGCTTATGATTACTTAAAAAAAAACTTGACATGAATACTAAGAAGTCTTAATAAAATTACTAAAAGCTTAGCAATGCTAAAAAAACTGTAATAAGTTCACAAAAAAGTTTAATAAATTTGTTAAAAAAACTTAACAAGATTACTGAAAAGTTTAATACTAAGTCGTTACAAATACGAAAAAAGCTTACAAGATTACTAAATCAAAATACAGTTACTAAAAACATTTAGTAAAGTAATTACTACAAAGTTTATAAACTTTTGAAAAGTGCTTTTTAAAATTACGGTAGAAAAATGTGGGTAATGTTTGGTATTGTTGTGAAAAGATGCAGTATAAGGATAAAATGTCCAAAAAAAATACATTACTTAAAAAGGGAATTGAAGAAATAATTAGGGATTTTAGTCCTTTAATGTCCAAAAATATTTAACCAAAACTATTATATCACTTACAAACTCCAGTCACCATAAATATACGTCTTGCAATTATACACAAGTTGATGCAAATTAAATATCCATTTTTATTTTTATATATGTGATCAAGATGCTGATCAATGCTATTACAAAAAATGTTGATGAATGGATTTAATGACGAAAGCTTGCTCTTTTGTTTATCCTTAGGTAATTTACCAGAGATGAGCTCTAATTCAAATCTTGAGGAGCTTCTCTTATGGGGAAACAATCTCAGCGGAAATATCCCTGACTCTATCTCCAATGGTTCTAGCCTCAGGATCCTATCATTGAATGAAAACTCTTTCTCTGGCTTTATCCCTAACACACTTGGCAACCTAAGGTTTTTAGAGCAACTGCGACTTTGGTCAAACAATTTGACCACCAATAATTCAACTCATGGCTGGAGTTTTCTCTCTTCTTTGTCAAATTGTCGGTATCTGAGAAATTTACAGTTATCAGTAAATCCATTGGGTGGCAACCTGCCAAAATCTATCGGAAATCTCTCTACACTTGAATATTTTTATCTCCGAGAATGCAAAATTCAAGGCAACATTCCCATGGAAATTGGCAGCTTAAGAAACATTACATATTTGGGGCTTTCCTTGAATGAATTCAGCGGAACTATTCCAACAACAATAGGAAGGCTTAAAAATCTCCAAGGGTTGTATCTTTCTGGTGATAAATTACAAGGTTCCATTCCACTTGAAATTTGTGGTTTAAAGGGATTGGACACATTATCACTAGCCAGTAATGAGCTTGAAGGATCTGTACCCGCATGTTTGGACAACTTGACTTCACTACGACATCTGTATATGTACTCCAACAAATTGCATTCAGAGATACCTTCAACCCTTTGGAGCCTTGAATATATCTTGGTGATTGACTTGTCAGCAAACTATCTCAGCGGTTCACTCCCACTCGACATTGGAAATCTCAAGGTACTAATCCAATTGAATTTGTCGATGAATTCATTTTCAAGTGATATCCCACTCACAATTGCAAGTCTCATTGATCTCCAATTTTTAGATCTTTCTCATAATAGATTGCAAGGTGGGATTTCTGAATCATTGGGCAACCTAATAAGTTTGGAAAGCTTGGATTTATCTAACAACAGTCTCTCTGGTGTCATTCCCAAGTCTTTGGAAAAACTTTCCCATCTCAATTACTTTGATGTGTCTTTCAATCAATTGGAAGGAGAAATCCCCAGTGGAGGGCCCTTTGTGAACTTCACAGCCAAATCATTCACGAACAATTATGCACTATGTGGTTCACCTAGGTTCCAAGTGCCACCTTGCAAGCATAGCTCCCATCTTCAATCCAAGAAGACAAGTATCCATGTTTTGACATATGTTTTGCCCATAGTTGCTTCACTCATCACAATTGTCGCATTGACTACTATCTACAAGAAGAGGCAGAACAAGAGATTACCAAATTTGGCAACTGGGGATGATTTTATAAATCTTTTAGAAAAATGGAGAAGAGTTTCATATATTCGTCTATTACAAGCGACTCATGGATTCAGTGAACACAACTTGCTTGGTTCAGGAAGTTTTGGCTCTGTATACAAAGGAATACTTTCAGATGGGACAATTGTTGCAGTCAAAGTTTTCAATCTGCAAATTGAAAAGGCATTTAAGAGTTTTGATGTTTAGTGTGAAGTAATGCGCAACATCCTCCACCTCAATCTTGTCAAAGTCATTACTAGTTGTTCTACTCTTGACTTCAAAGCTTTAGTGCTGGAGTTCATGCCTAATGGGAGCCTAGAGAGATGGTTACACTCTCACAATTATTTTCTGGATTTCCTACAAAGAATCAACATAATGATAGATGTTGCATCGGCATTAGAATACCTTCATTTGGGGCATCCAACACAGGTGATCCATTGTGATCTTAAACCAAGTAATGTGTTATTAGATGAAGACATGGTTGCACATGTTGGAGATTTTGGTATTGCCAAATTGTTGGGAGAAGGAGAGTTCATCAAACAAACCATTACACTTGCCACTATTGGCTATATGGCACCAGGTGATGTTTTCATCTTTTTTTTCACCTTTAATCTAAAACATGTATGCAATTAGTAAAGTAACATTTTCTTAGTTATTTTTTATGCCCAATGATATGACATATTTTAACTTTCCAATTATGTTTAAAACACAGAATATGGATGGGATTTTATTGATGGAAGTATTCACAAGAAAGAAGCCCACTGATGAAATATTTGCTGGAGAAATGAGTATGAAGCATTGGGTGAAGTGTTCTCTATCTAAAGGAATAATTGATGTGGTAGATCCTAATTTAGTGCACAAGGAGGATGCATATTTTGTTGTTAAAGCAAATTGCATATCATCTATAATGGAGTTAGCTTTGAATTGTTCAGCTGAGTTACCCAAAGATAGAATTGATATGAACGATGTTGTTTCCATGCTCAAGAATATCAAAAAGAAATTTTTGGATAACATTGAGCAAGATATATAAAGTAAGATATCTATAAGTTAAGGTTATTTATAAATATAGCATCCCTTTTAGACACTTCTAATTTTTTTTTTTTATGCAGGCTTTGAGGATTTGACAATATTAATACATAGTGCGATCCATAATGAAGGTACTTACCATTGCTTTTCACTCATAGATATTTTCTTTTTCCGTAATTAAACATCATATCCAATGAAGGTAAAGGCAACATTTTATTGTCCTTACTACTTGTAACTTTCGAATGCTCTCTTTTCAAACATATATATAGGCCACATTATTAAAAAGCACAAAGTAAACAAATAAGGCAATTCTGAGTTCAATTATTATTGACTGAGTTTGGCAATTATGTATAACTAGTTATAAGATCCGCACTTCGTTGCGGGGTCTAAAATTTTATGAAAGGATATTTGTGAATTTTTGTTAATTGGATATTTAGATTTATATGATATTAAATAAATCGTCAACTGAAACCACAAAATATGGGAAGGTTTTTTAAAATTGAAACATAAAAAATAGCTTTTGAGTGCTTCATGAATTATCTTGATTGGACAAATAGAACAAAGAAAAAAATTAAAGCGTTAAATCGAGTAAAATAGAATTTGTAAAGGACTAAGTAGTATAAAGTAAAAAAGTATGAGGGTGATTTGATAAATAATCCAAATAAAAAAGATGTTTGTTGATAGAGATCTTCAAACATAAAAATTCCCTTTTAAACCCTTCATGAAACTTGTAGATCAAATTTAGCTTTCAAGTACTTCATGAAAGTCGTAGATCACGCAATAACCTTTAAACTGACACTTAAATCACTTTAATCGGACATGTGAATATAAAATTATATGGTATTAAATAGACCGACAATCAAAACCACCAAATTTGGGAAGCATTTTTTCTTTGAATTGAAATGTAAAAATTGGCTTTTGAGTTTTTCATGAAAGTTGGAGATCATGAAATTACCTTTTAATCGACACCTGAATCACCTTAATGGGACAAATAGAAAAAAAAAAATAAAGCTTAAGCGTTAAACCGATTAAGATTAGAATTAGTAAAGAACTAAGTAGTAAAGTAGAAAAATATGAGGGTCATTTCATAAATAATCCAAATAAAAAAATGTTTGTTGATGGAGATCTTGAAACATAATCTGAACACTTAATGAAACTCGTAGATCAAATTTAGCTTTCGGGTCCTTCATGAAAGTTGTAGATCATGCAATAACCTTTTAACCGACACTTGAGAAACATTAGCCGCACATGTTGATTGAAAATTATATGATATTAAATAGATCGGCAATCAAAATCACCAAATTTCGGAAGCATTTTTTTGAATTGAAACATAAAAATTGGCTTTTAAGTCCTTCATGAAAGTTGTAAATCATGAAATTACCTTTTAATAGACACCTGGATCACCTTAATCGGACAAATAAAAAAATTTAAAAAAATACCAAAAGCGTTAAATCAATTTGTAAAGGACTAAATAGCATAAAGTTGAAAAGTATGGGGGTAATTCCATAAATGATCCAAAAAAAATTTTGTGTTGATGGAGATAGGATCCACCAAGGGTTTTTTCATAAAATTCCCAAAATGCCCTTGATCATCAACTCAAATTAAAAAACCAAATATGAAATGACCAAAATACCCCTCCCATTTTCCTCTTGAATAAATATGTTCAAATCTTTTGATTGGTTTTTTATCATTTCATTTCTTACTCTTATTGTTTTGTATGTATAACTTTGATGCAGTTGTCATTTCAAAGGCGATAGTGGACTTTATGAACTCTGTACGAAATGAATAAATAAATGAAGAATGATATATTTCCTAAAAAAAATGAAGAATGATATATCGTTATCGTATGTAATAAAACAAAATTTGAACAACATTTAGAAAAATAGTTATTAAGAATTCAATTTCAATATATTCGTACAATTGTGAGAATGCAGTTGAATATTTTGCAATAAATGGACTCAAAGGGTTGGAATCAATAATTGCATATATTGTTGGTTTAAACTTAAGGCTAAATATACAATACACTGTTAGTGGAGTTTAGCAGACTACACATGTGGGTTCTAAAGAGTGACATGTGTCCTATAGGAACTAAATTGAAATATTTAAAACTTAACTAATTAAAAAAATGGACATGTCTCAACTCCATAACCCGCTTGTGTAGTCCAAAATTTACACTGCCGATGTATCAAATAATTACCCTTAAACTTAACACCCATGGTTCATCTAGAGGAAATCTTGGCCTTGTGGGTTTAATACGTAATCATGAAGGAGACTGGATTGTAGGATGTGTTAGACACATTGGAGTAGGGACCAATTTTCTTGTTGAACATTGGGCGTTTGGTTGGGGATGGTCTTTGATTCTCTGTGGTGATCTTGGGTGGGCATCTAAGATGACCCCGTTTGATTGCATTTTTTTTTAGTGTGGTAATTTGGATGATCCCCTGATCACCACTCTAGGGGGGTGTTTGGTTGGGGGTGATCTTTGATCACATGTGGTGATCTTAGGTGATCTCAAATCACCTCGTTTGATTACACTTTTTGGTTTGGTGTGGTAATCCGGATTACCCCCTGATCACCCCTCTAAGGGTGATCTGGATTACCACCATAAACCCATGTAATCTTTGATCACCGGTTGTTGCGCCAAAAATCTCTAGCTAGAGTTTTCGCGGAGAATTCTTTATGACAGCATAAGGGCGTGCCAGTCAATTTGCTGAAATTGACAAAGAGGTTGTAAAAACTGGATCTGGTGCGCGGAGCAGCAGATTAAAAGATCAAAGCGATTGTGGGGACTGGATCAAAGTCACATCGGAGCATTTAAATCATTGGATCCGTAGCAAACTACTTCTCGTAACTGGGCCTCTCTCTATTTGGATCAAATCTAGAAGATCTGCTTTGATTGCAATTGAAATTGAAAAGAAAATAACAATTTGATTTGTTATTTCTGAATGAAGAACACGTGTACAGTGTTTGTATGTCCGGAGACAAGATTGAAACAAGAGAAAAACACTAAAATAGTGTTTGATTGTCCTGAGACAAGATCTAAACAAGGAAAAGTTGATGAACGAGTGAAGAACTCGTGATGAACAGGTTGAAAATGGCACAGAGCCAGAGAGAAAATAAGCACGAAGCTTGGTTTTTTGTGCGGAGTAAGTTTGTAGCTTCAGAAACTGGTTTTTGATTTCTCGGGAGAAATGTTTGAGATGCGAAATCTGCCTGAAACCTGAGAATGACCTCTCTTTATATAGGGGGCAGCATGGGCTTAGGCATTAATGGGCTTGCCTTGCTGAAGAAGGCAAAATCCTCCTCCTAGGTAGATGACAACCTCCAGGAAGGTGCAGTGAAGCTTCTTTCTTCTTCTGATTGCTTCCAACTACTGAGGATAGAGCAAAATAGATGCTAGGGTGCCACTCTGCTTGGATGGGAGATGAATATCCGCCTCCTGGATGATTGATGATAATTCTTCCTTCTTCCTATCACATTGCAGCAAGCCTTCGTTGCTTCTTTTGTGCTGAATTTAGCTAATTTAACCAAGTAGTTGCCAATTGACATCATGAATTGGATTTTGATCATCAAGGCCACGAAATTACTCATACTTAGTCATATTTAGCTCTTCAAATCATGAAAATAATAATTAATTAAGAAAATGGCTTAAACCGGGGTGAGAAAGCCATATGTCCTTAATTTTGAAGAATGCAAAAGTTGCAAACGATCTCGGAAATAACTAAAATTTCACCAATAGACTTAAATTATCTCCATAAGACTATGGAAAAAATTCCAAGTGAATTCGAGCTCTCTATCATGGTGAATTTGGTTTCACTCCCCAAAATGTCCTTAACTGAAAACCGGGCATAAGTTCTTACTCCGATGTCAGAATGAGGTGAAATTTTACCAAGATGATCTACATAGCTCAAGGATCATCATTGTATGCTTCTTGGTAGAAATCGTAGCTTCTAGCCTCTTCAATTGATCAATTTTACCGTTTTGTCCTTAATTGAACAAAATACAAGTTGCAGTTTCGCCTCCCGGGGAGGGGAACAAGGCTAGGCGATTTCTCCACTATGGTTGATCGACTGTATGGAGGAGGTGTGAGGTTGAAAATCTCATACCTCTCTCACATGCAGAGATGTTTCTCTTGCTGACAAACTTTAGCTCTCTACCTCCTTCCTGGAGGAAGAGAAAAATATCTCTCTGCAGGGCAGAGGGCGGCCTCTCCTCTGTATGGGAGACGACTTGGGCCTTGCTATGTGAGTCCTATGAGGTATTTTTCATCTCATGGGCAGATGACAAGCAATTTTCTTTTTTTACTTATTTGCCTCCCTAGCAAGTAGCAATATCAAAGGAAACTGCTTCCGATTGATTTTCTCTGCCACTCACCCAGGTAGGGGTGGCACATGTGGTATTTTTAATAATAATTATTCAAGAAAATAATTATTATTTAATTAATAATTAATTAATTTCAGCCCTTGCAATTAATTCACAAAACTTTCCTAATTCAATTTGAATCAGGATGGTGCAGAAACCTAGTTTCTTTAGGATTTTTGATTAAATTCTAACCACACATCTTGATCACAATTATAATAAGACCAATTTGCCCTCAATTGTAAATTGAGGTATAAATACCGGTGATCTTGCATCACTTGTGATCTTAGATCACTAGTGAACTGAGGGTGATCCTAACCAAACGCTCCCTAGTAGTTATCTGGATTACCACCCTCAATCAATGTAATCTAATATTACTGGTGATCTTTTTTGGTCATCTTAGAGGGTAATCCTAATCAAACGCCCCCTCATATTCATAATATGGAAATTGAGTTGGATATTATCTTTGTTATTTAGTACTGATAAATGTCCAAACTTACTCTATACACCCCTAATTGATGATTGCAGGATCTTGCTTGAGGAGCTTCAAGAAACTAGGGTCAAGCATGGAGGCCAATTGTTGTGTTGATGTGCTTGCCAAATTTGGTGGCAATTTCTTTTGTAATAGCTTTAGGGAGGATTGTACTGCTTATTATATATGAACCTCCTAATTTTAATCAAGATCTGCTTATTCAGGACAAAGCCGTACATTTTCTTAATTAAATGCATGCTCCTTTCCACACAAAAAAAAGTGAGAATGCTTCTGGTAGGAGAAAAACTTTTAAATATTGATTATGAGGAGATAAATACCAAAAACACAACTTTTATTAAATTGAATACATTGAACTCAACAAGAACAATTTTAATTGGAGCCTCTAACACAAAACATAATATTTTGACCAACCTTAATTGGGTTTCATGAGAGGCATCTTTTGCACAAATTCACAAGCCGCTCGCACAAGAACAAATTTTCAAGTCTCTCACGCAACCACTCAACACATAACTTTTGAGTCTCACATAACCTGCAGCTTCTTTGAGACTCACATAACATGGAACTTCTTTGAATCTCACCTAGAATTCTAAGAGTGTGTTTGGATGAGGAATTCTTAAAATTTAAAGATTTTTAAAAAGAAAGAATTTTGAAATGTGTCATTTTGAAATGTTAGTTTTTAAAAAATCTTAGTTTGGATGAAGATTTTTAGAAGTAGATTATGAGATTCATATTTTTTTAATGAAATAATATATTTAATTATAAAAAATAATATTAGAATAATAAAAATATGCAATATGGATATCATTGGATTTGTAATAATGTATATATATTTTTAATAAAATTTAGAAGTGAAAACACATCTTTTTAGAAATATATTTTCATCAATTAAGTTAAAAAATATAAAAATTTCATAAAAAAGGAAAGTTAGTTAATGTGGTGATTAAGTTAAAAAGAAGATGATTTTTAAAAAGACACCATATTACATGGATTTTGGAGAGAGGTTTTGGGCCCTCTAAAAGTCCCTTTCCAATTTCCTAAGATATTTAAAAACCCAACTATAATTTTGCCAAACCAAGTTTTTTAAATTTAGATTTTAAAAAATCCTTATCCAAATGAATCTCCCTCTTGAATATCCTCATCCAAACACACTCTAAATATAACACCCTATTTATACTGAAAAATACTAAAACTCTAATGGACCCAACTAAATAATAACTTTCACTTCTTCTTTTGGCGGAAAACATGAAAGATAAAAAGACTAGGCTAAAATAAAAACTCTCAATTAGATCAAATTTTAGTAAATAAATAAATACCCCATAAAAATATTATTAAGCTTGGTTTAACTCCAACACTTCTCTATTTCTCCTTTCAATAGATCAACAGTTTCCCAACTCTTTGAAGGCCTTTTAGCTAAAAAAAATTCAAACAAACTAGACTAGGGATTGCAAGATATCTCATATACATGGATATCAGACTCGTTTAAAAACTTTAAACCGTTTAATAAACGGATTTAAAGTGGTTTTTGATAATAAAAACACTATCCCTTGCAAATTTAGAGCGATTTCTATTTTAGGGTCTCAAATAACGAATAACGGTTTTAAATAGCGAATATATATCAACCTAAAAACAGTACAAAATCCGTTCAAAACATATAATTGGTTAAACTGGATCGGATTTTAGAAGACAAGATACAGGACACTCACTACGTGAGTAGTTTTTGGCAACTTTTTTAAATAGGTAGTTTTTTTAAATCCATTTAACGGACTTGAACAAAGTTTTTAGACCCATTTTCTCTAAAAATATTTTTTTGGTTAGAAAACGGGCCTAGGCCCAACTAAATAGGCATTTTCTCTAAAATTACCTCAAAGCTTCTAGACCCATTTTAAAAATGGGCTGGGTTTGGGACTGCAGACTGGAAAATATTTGACTCACGTGCGGCTAAGGCCTAAGAGGGACAAAGTGTGAAACTCATTTGGTTATCATTTTCTCTTTTTGTAAGTTCGACATCCTCCGCTATAAATCGATTGTCTCTACTTCTTTTTCTTCTCTGGCCAAAAAAATACTTCCTTTTCTTCTTTTTTGTTTTGTTTTTCGCCCATATATATAAATTGATCCTCTCATTTACAAATTTCCAATATTCCAAATTTCAGGCCAAGAAAAGAGAAAGTAATTTATTCAAATATGTTAGTATATCAGGATCTTCTCACCGGTATTATTTCTTTTCTTTTCTTTTTTTTTTTTAATTCTTCTTCTGCTGCTCTGCTTATTGCTTGGCTTCATGATGATCTCTATTTTTTCTTCTTTCGGCTTAGAATTTTATTTTATTATATATATATATATATATATATCTTGTACTCTTGGGTATTCTTCTGTCCTTTGAGCTCAAATAAGGAAGATAAATAAATGGCAAAAGACACTTTCTTTTGTTTGATTGAGATGAGGTCTCGATCTCAGAGGAAGTAGAATTTCTGGTTTTGTTTTTCCCTTTAAACATTTAGTTGCTTGAAACCAATAATTTTCATCTTGTTCATTTAAGGTTGAAAGTTGGCACCTACACACACACAACCCAAATCCTTTATTTCCTCCATTAATTTGATTCTTGTCAAAACCTCCCCAATTTGCCTTTGGGTGTCGACGTGGCACCATGCCTCCCTTCTTTTGATTTTAGCTTTACATGCCAAAATTGGTACCGTATTGGATTTTGATGTTAAGTAGAAGAATGAGTGCAACTAAGCTTTGGGTATTCAAAAGATTATTGTCACTAGGTTTGGGTTTTTCTCTTCTTCCATTGCCACCATGTTTCTTGGGGTATTATTATTATAATAATGTAATATATATACATATTATATATTTGCCTAATTTTTTTTCCTATATTTTCTTTATACCTGTTATGAATTAATTTACTTTATATAAGTTTAGTTTTGAACAAAAAAAAAAGGGTATGAACCTTTTGGTTAGAAATTTCAGTTTGATGTAGTATTTTAATTTCTATAAACTTTTTCTCCTTACAGGGTCATATTGAATCAATGTAAGTTAAAGCTGTTGTTTGTATGCTATCTTCAATTTCTTTTCAGTTTAAAATTTTTTAATGTTCTATCCAATTCTTTCAATTACTGTTATCTAATTACAAGCAGCCTAAAAGCACCTGCAATTTTGAAATTAATTATAATTTGATTTCTTTTTTTCTTTCTCTGGTTAAGAATTTGAACATCTTCTTGGCATCAGTAGCTGTTGGTTAATGAATGTTACATTTTTAGGTTCCTGTGGAGCTATGGCGATAATGATGAATCTTCCCCATCGTCCAAGGAATGCTAATTTTTCCATTTTTAAGCTTCCCGGTTTAAGTGATGTGGCTCTGGACCTTGGAGCATGCTCTAAAAGATATGTTTGTTCCTTTGGACAGAAACTCTGTTCTCGGCCCTGTTACACTTATGTTGGTCAACCCTTTCTCATAAAAAATTTAAGGTTTGTACCTGTGACCTGCTTTAAGGTGAAATGGGGTGGCCTCTTCGTATTATTCTAAATATATTCGTGTGGTATCTTAGTATAGTGCTGGACTTGAACTTTTGGTTCTAGTTTATGGGGCTTGAATTATGGTCAAAGTAGTTTTAATGTTATTGAAAGTTGTATTCCCATGTTATTGTTCAACCTCTGTTTTGTCAATTTATTTATTTTTGCAGGAGAATGACATGGTCCGTTAGAAGCAGTTTGGATGACAGTGGATTTGATCCGTCTTCCGGCAATGGTGGCAGGCCGAGATTAATCAGGGCTATACAAGATATTCAAAATAAACTTGGTTTGAGAATTCAGAAGCTAAGGAAAAACCTTCCGATGAAGATACTCTTTCTCTTGCTAGGATTTTATTGTGCAACAGCATTTGCTACTGTTATTGGGCAGACAGGTGACTGGGATATTCTATCTGCTGCCTTGGCTGTCTTTGTTGTAGAGGGGATTGGAGCCCTGATGTATAGGGCCTCACTTCCTCTACTCAACAATGTTAGGAGTTTGATTACCATGTTTAACTATTGGAAGGCTGGCCTTTCTCTTGGTCTCTTCTTGGATTCATTTAAGTATGAAGTGGAGAACATAGCAGGATTTACTAATTACTTCAGTTTTGAAATAGATTTGTTCCCCGTATTCTTGTAGCAAGCTCTTGTTGCTCTATGCTGTTGCTTAACGTGTCACGCATCCACCATGGAAAGGTATTGGCCCAAGTGATTCCGGTTTTATATGCACAGGTGTGGATCCAATTTAAGAAGTGATACTTGCCTTTCAGCAGAAGGTAAGAATGTGGCTTAAACCAAAATCCTGCACAAGAATGGGGTTGCTCGATCTGATGATGTTAAGGTTCTCAAAGCTTACAAGTGTTTACCAAGAGTTGTTCAAAATGATTTCCAATTTCTTGCTGCTCCTAATTTTGCCCTCCTGCAAGAATGTGGAGTGCCTAAATCAAATATTGTTCTTAAACTCGTTCGCTGCCTATTATTCTTTGCTGCAAGTCATGAGAAGTTTACTAGGACTGTAGAAGAAGAAAAGAAGCTGAGAAGCTGGGTTTCAATTCGGTAAAGATGGATTTCCATAGCTCTCCAAGGTCCTAGCTTTGCTTCTAGTAAGTAATTCAACATGGGAAAGGAAATTCAATGTTTTAAAGGAATGTGGTTGGTCTAATGAAGAGATCGTCTCAGCTTTTGGGAAGTGTGCAATCTTGATGATGCAGTCTGAGCACAAGATTAAAGCGTTGCTGAAATTTTATGTGAATGAAATGAAATGGGCCTCAAATCTTCATATTTTGCAAACTGTCCACAATTTCTTGAAATTATGCTTCGGATAAAGGAATTACTCCTTGATAGAAGGATACATTCAATGTTTTCTAGTTTCTTTTCTAACATACAAGACATAGGGCACTCACTACGTGAGTAGTTTTTGACAGATTTTTTTTGAATGGATAGTTTTTTTAAAATGATATAAATAAAATTTAAATACTTATATTTATCCTCTAATGAGTAGTTTTATTTAAAATGGGTAGTTTTTATTTTGTTTTGAATTTTTATAAACTGAATTTGTGTCTGAGTCAACTCGTGACACAAACTCAGGACTTGGCTTTATAATTAGTATAGATACTATATGGAAGAATGGACCTTCATACTCCTTTGGATATGATCTAATGTCTGTAAATGCTGTTTCCTTTTGGCTGCATATTCCTTGTGTTGAGGAAAGTTGACATTTCCAGTCCTTTCTTTATCCTAAGCTTGCTGCTTTCTGAGAAAATGGGCTGTCTGAACTTTGAACACCCACTAAACAATTTTTTATTTGATTGTTGACAAGATTTTTTTTAACTGTTGAACAAGTAATGAAACTGGGTTTTGGCCCTTTAATTTAGAGCACGAAATTCTTTAGAAATCTTCCAGCTTTGCTTCAAAATTCAAATGAAAATGAATTAAAACTTTCACAACCACAAGAACATAACTTGATTTCGTAATCACTTTTGTGTTTATTAATACTTCTGGCCTTGCTAGGATTTTGTCATTACAGCCACATGTCTTGAGTTGTAGTTTAGACTTTAGATAGCTTGCTGTGACAATAATAAGCTTGTTGCCCAGCCAATAATCTTTGTTTCAAATCATGGGAGATTCAAAAGGACTGTGCAAGAAGTAAAGAAGCTGGGTTTCAATCCATTAAAGATGGCTTCAAGTAAGCAAATCGACATGGGAAAGGAAATTCAACGTTTTAAAGGAATGCGGCTGGTCTTATGAAGACATTATCTCAGCTTTTAGGAAGCGTCCAGTATTCATAATGACTTGTGGCAGCAAGATTGAAGCACTGATGCATTTTTATGTCAACACAATGGGCCTCAAACTCAAATCTTTCTATATCATAAAGCATCCACAACTTTTTGAATTAAGCTTTGCGTAAAAGAATCATTCCTCGTTTGCTAGTGATGCAAGTTTTGTTGTCCACAGGTTTGATCAAGAAAGAAATCAGGCTTTCTTTTCTGTTTAATCTCACTACTGAATATCAGTAGTCTTAACTCCTTTCGCTCCGGATATTCATGGAAGTGATGAATTATCTGTTGCATGGCTTTTTCTCAGGATGATATTGATAAGCTTCTGTCAATCCATTTTGGAGATTATGTTTTCATGATCTGCTCTGTATGAAACATGCCGCTGCTACTATTTTTGATTTGATGGAGCCCACTGATGCACATTTCCATTCTTGTTTGTGTATGCTTTTAGTCTCACTGGAGAAGAAGTTTTAATGCTGCATTTTGAGTGCTGGACTTTCCAGAAAAATGTTTACTCTGGCCTTAGCTGAACAAGACATTCCTGGGGAGTTAAGAACACAAATTTTTTCCTTATTTGATTTGTCCTTTGATCACAAAAAATTTGCAAATTCCCATTTGACACCCCATCTCAAAATCTTGGATTAATTGTACTATGGTACTAAATTGTAACACAATTCTAATCCAACTTAGCTGAAATAAATTGCTTTTATTTAAATTTTCTTATTAGAAAACACAGCAAAACGTGCTCTTAACTATTCTATTATAAAGGAAAACCTTTTTAGTGCTAAACTTTGTAACTAAGTCTCCAATTTAGCATTTATACATATATATAATACACACTAATGAAACTGTCTTCTGGATTTAAAATGAGAATCACCACACTCGGTAGAAACTAAAAAATATCTTTTCCTTACATTTCTAACACATTCTACATGATCATAATTACTCTAGTTTGCTTTCCCATGTTATATAAGAACAAGCTTTCAATAGCATATATTCATATAATACTGACGAAAACACAATTCAATGCTTAAAGCCTTAAACTTAGTAAATTCATTTGCCAAATGTATAAGAACAAATCAAGTAGTCAAGAGTAAACTCAACCAAATTTTGTTGCCAGAGTAAAGAGAAAGAGTGTTGCCCTATCAAACATTATTAACACTTGAGATTTCCAGGAACATGATTCCCATGTTGAAACTCTCAGCAAGCAAAATAATTGGAAACTCTGTGGGAAATGGGAATGATGTCAAGCCCTATTTGTCAAACTCCCATATGACACCTCCATCCTCTGCAATTTAAGGACAAAAAGACATTAGCCATAGCTATTACCTTCGAAGTTTAAATCCAACCCCATCCCAGTCTTTTCATGAACAAGTTATTTTGCACAGACCAAATTAAAGGATTCATGAAGAAAACTTTAAACCCATTTCAATAATACTAATAATAATAATAATACTGATTTATACCTTTAATTTTCTTGTTTATCCAGACCTCGAGCAGCATCCCAGCGCCAATTCCACCAGCAATACAGGCTCCATAGAAAGCAATGGTGGAAGGCAAGGACATTCGAGGAAGAAAATAACAATCTGGAATTTGTCTAATCTTCTTAGGAAGCCGCTTCTTTATAACTGGTTTACCACCGGCACTTGGGTCCTTCTGCAACTCACAACCAATTGCTTTCCAGTCAACCCCTTTCAATGGGTCCTTCGCCTCTTCACTTCCCATTACAATCTCAATTCTTTTGAATCACAAGAATAAGATTTTCAAAGTAATCTGCAAGGATCTGGGGTTGAATGAGGTTTCGGCTTCAGCTGGAACTTGCTCTCTGATCTAAGTTTGTAAAATGCGAGGAAGGGAAGTAAGAGCGGAAGCGGCCGGTGACTAACGGCGGAGCGACGCCGGTTTCTGAGCCCTGTCTAGAGGGAGAGAAAGGGAGGCGGCTTGGACTCTGTTTCAATGAAAGAGGAAATTTAACTTTTTTTTTTTTGAGCTCTTAAACTGGAAAAATAAAGAATTCTATAGAAAGTTTATTGTATTTTATTTTTTTTTATATTTATTTATTTTTATTATATTTATTAAAATTGCTTTTATATTTTTTTTCTAACACTTAAATTGTTTTTAGCAAAATCAAATTTATAAACCAAAATCTGAAAATCAACGTTCGACACCCGTTTTGTACTAAACAATCAAAAAAAAAAAGAAATTAGAAAGCTGGAAAATTATCGAACACACGGAGTGCATGAAAGTTACTCATAAGCCCCTTCTCAAATTTTATAGGAACGGAAAACCCAAGGTTGTAGATGTAGTAGTGAAGAAGAATGTCTCATCTGGAAAGCGTTTTTCTGAGCGCACCTGTGATGGGTTATTCAAGTTAGCTTGAGATTTTCCGACTTCTGAGGTGTGTGTGTTTTTTTTCTTGATTCCGCTCATCCCTATATTTGCTGTTTTTAGTGTTAGAATTTGAGATTTCAGTTCTGAACCAATGATTTATTCATTCTGCAAAAATCAACAATATATTAGAGGTAGTAACAGGATTTTCCCGAGCTTTAAAGATGTAAACTTTTTTCAAAGACAGGGACTTGTTTCATTTACCATCAGATATTTGTCAGGAAATTCAACTGATGAGCACTCATTTACCTTTTCTTACCTCATAAATTCATGTGGGTTGTCTCCACAATCTGCTTTAGCTGCTTCTAAAAGAGTCAACTTTAAAATCTCACAAAAACCAGACTCTGTCATTAGGTTCTTCAGAAACCATGGCTTCTCACAAACCCAAATCACAGAGCTCATTAAAAGAGCCCCAGATTTGTTGGTGTACAATTTTGAGAAAAACCTCTTGCCGAAATTCCAATTTTTCTACTCTAGAGGAGTTTCAAGTTCCAACCGTGCAGAAGTCTTGTCTGTAAGGCCATATGTGTTAAGATGCAGCTTAGATAGATGCATCATTCCCAATTTCAATTTCTTCAAGGATTTTGCTGGATGTGATGACGATAAGGTTCTTGTAGCTTACAAGCGATTTCGAGGTGTTCTTCTTGGTGATTTCCAGTCCCGTGCTGCTCGTATTGTTGCAGTCCTGCGAGAATGTGGAGTGCCTGAGTATAATATGGTGCGTATGCTTGTTGAGGACCCGTCTGTGTTTGGTAGTACAAGTCTTGAGAAATTCAGAAGGACTGCAGAAGAAGTAAAGAACTTGGGTTTCAATCCATTAAAGTATGATTTCTTTGCAGCTGTTCGAGTTTTACTTCAATTAAGCGAATCCACACGAGAAAGGAAATTTGATGTTTTTAAGGACTATGGTTGGTCTGAAAAGGAGATTGTTTCAGCTTTTCGGAGGTTTCCAAACTGCATAAAATATTCTGAGACCAAGATTAAAGCAACAATGGATTTTTATGTCAACAAAGTAGGCTTGAAATCTTCATATATTGCTAACCAGCCACATCTTCTTGGACTTAGTTTGGAGAAAAGAATTATTCCTCGGTTTGCAGTCTTTCAAGTTTTGTTGTCCAATGGTTTGGTCAAGGAAAAAACCAGCATCACTAGACTGTTGTGCATTACTGAAAAAAGTTTCCTCCAAATGTTGGTGACCCGTTATGAGGATCTTCATCTATTGAAGCTATATGAGGAAAAGCTAGGTGTTTCAAAATACAATGTAAAGGTAGACAAAATCACTTTTCCTATCAACTTTTAAGCTTCAATCTCAATGATCTGCAATCTGCATGCCTTCTTTTATCTAGCATGATGTGTCAGTAGTTCAAATTTTTTATTTGTCTATAACTTATTCAGTGAGGTGATGGATATTTCCTTTGATAATACCTTTTGAAGCTTTTGAAGAGGCGATGAGACTGGAATCTGGAGTACAGAATCATATTCATCTGCATACATATCTATTTGGAGATTTTTGTCTTTATAATCTGTATTGAAAGAGATCTGCTGATGCTACTCTTTTGATTTGATGCAATTGTTCTTGTTTATATATGTCTTGCCTCTAATTGTTATTCCTTGTTGAATATTGAAGATAAGATGGCAAAGTATGAACACTTTTCTGTTTTTGAGTCAGCTTCTTTTACTGAATCATTAGCTGCGGAGGTTGTGAGAAGACGAGATCCTCTAATGTGTTTGCATATTGAATGTTGCATTTGCCTGAATTTGTTAGTTTTCTAGCTTTTGGTGAAGATGACATTTCTAGAGGTTCAAATGTCCAACAAATATCGGTAGTTTGTGAACCTAAAATTCTTTGAATCTTGAAGTCTTACATGTGTATAGAGTATTGTCTAAAACTCAGTGAACAATAAGTAACAGCAGGAAGTTTCTAGCTTCTTTATTTATTTCCTAAGTTAACACTTCGCAATCCCTATGTTTGAGTGGAGGAGGCTCAAGTATCCTGCTGTGTATTTGCCTACATTTCCATTAAAGTTTCTTATCAGTAAAATGTAAAATTAACTGAAAAGGTGCAGACTCTGTAGTTACAGTTTCACTAGTTGTAAGGAGAAAAAGTGTGTGCAAAAGCCCAGACAAAGCTTATGCCTCAAACAACTTAAGCTTTGTTTTGCTATGACTTTGCTTATTCAATAATGAACATAGAAAGACAGCCCTAATTATTAGCTTTGCTGATTTAAGTTAGTTTTGAATTTCGTTTTTTCTCAATCTTCTGCTCTTGACTGTTTGTTTCGGTGTTGAGTTTCAACCGTGGAGTAGCATCCATGATCTTTTTGTTCCTTCTGCAAAAGCTAATTGAGTTTTCAAGGCTGCTCCAGGATTTTACCAACCTAAAAATGTCCCAGCTTTCTTCAAAACCATACTCTAACTACAGTAGCAATGAGGCATATATCAAGAAATGCAAGAAATGACAACTCAATTACCTAATTATGAATGGTTGAATGGCGATTTCTTTTTTTTATTTACAAAAGTTAGTCTAGTCAGGTCGGTCCATTATGCGGTAAAAGTCCCAACAATAACTTTTCATTCACATGTCTTTGTTGATTTGCTTAACTGAATCAAAGCTTGAAGAGTTTTCAGGAAAGAATTCTTTAATGGGTTGACGCCCAACTTCTTCAGTTCTTCTGCAGTCGTTTTAAACTTGTCATGACTTGAAGTGAAGAGTCCAGGGTGGAAAACAAGTTGACTCGCAATATTTGATTCAGGCACTCCACATTCTCGCAAGAGTTCAAGATTAGGAGTAAGAAAGGAGTTGAAATCCATTTCAATAACTCCATCATCATCACATCCAGTAAAATTCTCGAAGTAGTTGACATTAGGAATGATGCAGCTATCAAAGCTATAATTCAAGGCATATTGACATTAGGAATGATGCAGTTTTCTGAGGTTGTAATGTGAACCTTTTTGGAAACAGCTAAAGTAGATTGTGGAGACAACCCACAGGAGTTTATGAGGTAAGAAAAGGTAAATGGGTGTTCATCACTTTTATTTCCTGACAAAAATCTGACGGTAAATGAAAGAAATCCATGCTTTTGAATAAAGTTTACATCTTTCGAACTTGGTAAAATCCTGCTACTCCTACTTCTAATGAAGAGTTGTCTTTTGCAGAAGGAATAAATCATTGATTCAACAAATCTGAAACTGAAACTCTTGGTAAATTCAGAGCAGAGAATAATAAAGATAAAGAACACACCTTGGAAGTTGGAACTGGGTTTTCCACTGCTGAGGGAAGTCCGGCTTCTTTTTGGGGTTTCAAATCGGCTAAATAATCAATTCAGGATATAAGGTTTGCCGCAAAATGCAATTTGGGATATAACGTTACAAAACAAGCAATTAAGGATATAACGTTACGAAAAGCGAGCAATTAAAGATATAGTCCGTTAGAACTCCATTAAATGATGACATGGCATCCACGTGGCATCCACGTAATTTCTGGTAATACACGTGTCATCTACGTGGTATCACGTGGTGCCACGTCATCAATGAACGGAGGCCTAACTGATTATATCCTTAATTGCTTGAAATCGAAAACGTCATATCCTTAATTGCTTGAAATAGAAAACGTTATATCATTAATTGCTTGTTTTGTAACATTATATCCTTAATTGCTTGTGACAGCAAACGTTATATCCTAAATTGATTATTTGACATATTCTTAATTAAAAGCAATCAGCATTTTCATAATTATCATAATAATAATAATCCTAATTTCATAACTTTATTTATTGATATGAATAAAATCACAAAATTTAAAGATTACGAACAAATCAAATAAACATTTCCATTACTGAATTCCTATTACTGAAATTCACTCACACAAACAATCATTTTAAACATATTTAATTAATCTAATCTCTTTTCTTTTTTTTACCATTTTACTATTTTAATTTCAAAACTTAGATATATAGGAACTTTTTAAATATATTTTTTAAATGACATTGTTTAAACTTTTATAGTTTTATTCTACTAAAAACTCTATTTCTATTTAATTAAATTAAATATTTTATAAATACTTTTTTTTACCATTTTAATTTTAAAAAATTGGAGATCTTTTGGTAGGTCTGGACCCAACCCAATTATAATATAAACTAATAAAAATATTATTATCGTTACTTTAAAGTTTAAAAGTTAAAATTAGTTACATAATCTTTAATCTTTAATTAAATATAACTTTTAAGAACTAATTAAGTTAATTATTAATTATATTCAATATGGTGTGCAACGCACATGGAGGTGAAAATTAGTATATCATTAAAAGAGAATAACTAAATATATTTTTAAAGTAAAATAAATATACATAATTATAAATAATATTCAAATTTAATATTTATGTAATAAATAAATTTACATAAGTGATTTCTTATATTAATTTCTAACAATTATTATATCAATTCAGGATATAAGGTTTGCTGCAAAATGCAATTTGGGATATAACGTTACAAAACAAACAATTAAGGATATAACGTTACGAAAAACGAGCAATTAAGGATATAGTCCGTTAGGACTCCGTTAAATGATGACATGGCATCCACGTGTCATCCACGTAATTTCTGACAATACACGTGTCATCTACGTGGATACCACGTGGATATGCCATGTCATCAATTAACGGAGCCCTTACTGATTATATCCTTAATTGCTTGAAATAAAAAACGTCATATCCTTAATTGCTTAAAATAAAAACGGAAAAAAAAACCCTATTTTTTATTAAAACTTATAAACAAAGGGTTTTGGGTTAATTGGGTCATTAGGGGTTTAGGGCTTTTGTTGGGTTTAAAAAAAAAAAAAAAAACCCACAAATCTGTTTACATCTTGAAACAATGACGATTCTTTTGGCTTTTAACGGAAGATTTGCTTCTGAGTTTTACAGCAGTTCTCTCTCCTGCTCCTGCTCCTGCTCCTGCTCCTGCAACTTCCAATTACTCCATCTCTCACTCACTCCCTCGTCTCAAACTTAAGACATCCTTAAACCCTAGAGACAATAACATCGAACGATGCTTGGGACTTTGGAGAGGATGAGTTCTGGGTTTTCAAGGTAACCCAACATCAAATGGAAGAAGTTAATGCCATCAAGGTGTGTTGAGCTCTCATTAATTATATTGGTCTTAATTAACTGTTTTTGATGTTGAAGTTTCAGTTTGGGAGGTGTGGTAGTGTAAGTGTAGTGGAACCCATGTCTTATCCTTTCTGCAAAAAACAGATTTACTGGAGATATGGAACGATGATTTCACCTGGTTATTCAAAAGGTCTCAGATTTCTTAAAACCCATTCTCTCATTCCATTAGCCGTTAGATATGATGTTTCAAGCATTGCAAGAAATGATGAATCTTTTACAGTTTCTTACCTCATAAACTCATGTGGGTTGTCCCCAGAATCTGCTTTATCAGTTTCTAAGAAAGTCCAACTTAAGAACCCCACGAAACCAGACTCTGTCCTTAACTTCTTCAAGAACCATGGCTTCTCGCAAACTCAAATCAGAAAAATCGTTGAGAGAATGCCCAATTTGCTTTTGTCCAAAGCTGAGAAAACCCTTTTGCCCAAATTCCAATTTTTTTATTCCAAAGGAATTTCAAGCTCGGACCTTTCAGTAGTATTGTCTTCAAATCCATCTGTCTTGGGATATAATATAGATAACTGTATCATACCCAATTTTAATTTCTTCAAGGACTTCACCCGCTGTGATGATTCTGAGGTTTTTCTTGCTTACAAGAATTGTTCTGTCATCCTTTCAAACAGTTTCCAGTCTACCATTGCTCCTAATGTTGCACTTCTGAGACAACATGGGGTGCCTGACTCATATATCATGACTGAACTTGTTCGCCATCCAAGATTCTTTACACTGAATCATGATAAGTTTAGAAGAACTGTGGAAGAAGTAGAGAAATTGGGTTTTAACCCCTTGAAGAGCCACTTCCTTGCGGCTCTTCGAGTTTTGGTACAAATTAGCAAATCAACATGGGAAAGGAAGTTGAATGTTTTTAAAGAATTCGGTTGGTCTGATGAAGACTTTGTTATTGCTTTTGAGAAGTTTCCAGAGTGCATGTCGCTTTCTGAGCATACGATCATAAAGAAAATGAATTTTTTCGTCAACACAATGAACTGGAAATCTACATTTGTAGCACACCGTCCAATTGTTCTTGGATATAGCCTAGGCAAGAGGATTATTCCAAGGTGTTCAGTGCTTCAAGTTCTGTTATCCAAAGGTTTTATCAAGAAACCAGCAAGTACTTCGTTTCTGATTTGTAGTGAAAAAGATTTCCTTGCAAGGTTTGTGACCCCTTATGAAGATCTTCATTTGTTGAAGCTATATAAGGAAAATATGAGCCTTGAAAATTAGATTGGTAAGGTTGAACAACGGTAGCTGCTGCTGCTCTGTTTACTGTCTTTTTTTTCTTATAATTTTATTTTTGAAGGTTTAATTTCAGTTATCTTCTTTGTCCAGCATGATCACTAGTAGTTTAACTTCTTTTTCTCCATTGTTATTCTGTGAATGTTGATTTACTATTCCATGTCTGCCTGTTAAAACTCTAAAAAAAAGTGGCCAGAACTCGAGGATAAAATATGAATTATCTCCCATTTTAGACAATATGTTGATTTTTTTT
>AWUE01017406.1:0-22423 GCA_001974825.2 Corchorus olitorius
TATGATGTTGAATGAATTGTAGATGGTAAGGCTGCTAATCAAAGTGAAATTCTATCATATTTCTGAAAAATTTTAGTTGCAGCTTTTCTTTCCTTAGGCATCAATGCATCGGTATCTTAACTTTTCTTGTCCATCAATTACTTGCTGAAGCAATGATTGATCTTTCCCATGTCTGTGTAGATTTAACCATACATGTATGACTTCCAAAACTCTCTAACAGGTTTTGAAGCTGGACAATGGACAGGATGATATATATGCTTGTGTCTCAGATTTTGAACCTAATGTTGCACTTCTAGAGAACATGGGGTGCCTGACTCAATCTTACCAGAAATTTAAACCATCGACGAAACCTGCTTTGTTCTTGGATTGGAAGGCATTCAAAAGGCTATTTCTCCAAGTAAAATCGTTGCTGCCAGTTTCGCTTAATGGTTGTGTAACGAAGATGAAGCCTGGATGATCCGATGGATGCAAGTAGAACGGGATTTGGTATCAATTGCAATGTTTTGTACATTCGCAATGGACAACAAAGTCGTTGGCCATGATTAAGTCTGTCATAAATACACAATCTCTACAATTAAATATATCTTTATATTTTTTTTGGTACAAAAATTATATCTTTATATTATATAAGTCTAAACTTCAAAAACATTGATCTGAAATATCTAAAATACCCTTTTAATTTTTAAAATTTTAGTTATATTTTTAATGGTTAATATGTAATCTATCCAACCAGATTTTATTTCCATATATAAAAAATTCTAAAATAATAACAATTATTTTTATGTTAAACAATTCTAAAATAATATATTCTGATTTTTTCGTTTTCAATTTATATAAAGAGAAAATTTTTGAGAAAATTAATAGCAAAGTTAATTAAAAGATGGGAGTAAGGGTAACAAGTTAAATAAGAAAATGGTTGTTTGTCGTATGGGCATCCAAATTCAACAAACTTACCTGTATCTATATGTATTGAAAATTGCAAATTTTTTCATGGAATATGATTTTGAGTTTTTCCATTGAATTATCGGCCAAGAAAGATTTGGAAGAAGAAACGTTAGAAACAATAAAACCCTAATATATTTTTATCTAATTAAATCATTAATGTTTTGATGTATTTATTTTGGAGGGCCTTTCAATATTTATTTTTACTCATTTATGAGGTGTCACCCTCTCATTCACTGACAGTATATAGATTTTATACATTAACACTGCATCAAATATAAACTCTTATTATAATTATTAAACTTCTTATTATTATAATAATTATTATTAGTGGTAAAATTATTATTAGTTTATATGATCGTTACGTTTTTCCTTCTTATCTTTTTTATGTATTTTTTTCTTCATCATTTCTTAGATAATTAAGACTATTTCGAAGTTGAGTATATAATATTTTATTCCAATAATTTTAAATATTTAAAGTGTCATGGTTTTAATTCTAGCCAAATCAAATCGTTTTTTTTTTCATTTTTCTACTAGATCCCAAAAGCTAATTATTTTATTTGCATAATAAAGTAAAATTCAAAGATGATTAATATTTTTTGGCCAAAAAAGACGACAAATAATTAACAACGAATATTTTCATACAAAAAGCAGAAAAGAATCCTTAAGAATTAATCAAAAATTATATAAATATGATTTTTTTATCTTGGAATATGGACGACCCATTTTACAAACTCCATAAATAAAAAATCCAAAAACTATTTTGATTCATGAGTGTTATGATTCGCTCTAAGGTGCCATGGTTTTAATTCTAGCCAAAATACTTTTTCTATTGAAAATCAATTTTTATATGAACACGGAGGGAAGAAGTTGGTAGTTAAGAATAACCTATGAAAAAATAGGAGCTAAAAATCCGTTAATGTGAAACTTTGGATTTAGGAGAAAATTAGTTTCAAGTTTCAACACTGATTGGTGTCGAGCAGTGAGACCCGCTTGACTGTTGGGATAATAATTCTTGAAATGGTAACAGAAACAATAAATATTACTAATTATTAAAAGTTTTGTTTTCTTTTTGAAAAATTTAATAGATCATTTATTCACTGCTTTTATTTTGCTTTGTTAGCTTAAATCACTTTATTTCATTCATTATTATGCATAAAATTGGTAGTGTAATAATAAAAAATTAAATTTAAGTTTGATTCAACATGTCAAAGATATGCATATATAGTATATAAATTCAATTTCTCGATCGCAAAAAAGAAAGGACTCATGAATTAGTAAGAAAATGTTACTTTCAAGTTAATAATTTTACACATGTTAATCTAGTGTGTCTGGTTGAATTGTGAGATTTTTTTTGGGTATTGAAATGGTGAAACCAGATATTTTGTTATAACCTTTTAAGTAAACTAAGATAAAACAAAAATTACTTAATAATAGTACTTTTTTGGCAAAAAAAAAATGATAATAGTATTGTTTTTAGAATAATAACTTATACTTTTTAGAATAATCATTGAAGTTTTTTTAGTAACTTTAAATAAGAGAATTAGTAACCTTAATTATTAATAAAAGGTCAGTTAAGTTACTAAGGATTTAATATTACTTAATTTTTGTCGATAGCATCATAGACTTTTTAATAACCTTAAAAGTTTTTTTACTAACCTCACATAAGAAAATTAGAATTCTTGATTATTGATAAAAAGCTACTAAAATGTAAGGCATTAATTATGAATGTATGGTTGTTGAATTTGTTGATAGCATTCATACTTTTTGTTTTTAACCTTAGATAAACCCATTTGCTAAATATATGATGTTAGCATTATATATATTTGGTAACATCATAAACTTTTTTAGTTACTTCTAAGTAAGAAATCACTTTTTAAAAAAAGTTACTAAAATTATCTAGGATGTAAGGTTGCTAAGTTTGTAGAACATATTATAGCTTTTTTTAGCCAACAGCACATATTATAGCTATTTTGATCAATTATATAGTTTTATTACTCCCTCTATTCCTATTTAGAAGTTACAATTTGGTAAAAAATAATCCATCTTTAACCATTATTTAAAGAAAAAATATTTAAAATTTTAAAAAATGTATTAGAAAGTTTATAAATCAAAGTTTACAAGTATTGTTTTAAAAAATTATTTTGATTTATATTTTTTTTAAAAAAAATTGGTCAAGGTTAAAATATATTTGACTTTATTATGACTTATAATAAAGCACAGAGGGAGTAATAATTTAAGATTACAAGACTGATAAAATTTATTATACAAGAAAGTTGCTAAGAGTCGTGAGGATATAATGTTGATAGGACTATAACCTTTTTGATAATCTCCATAGCAATTTTTCCTTTTTACTAATCTTAGATATGAAAATTGATATTTCTCTGATGAAATACTACAAAATTTACTAGAACATATAAAACTTTTTTGGTAATCGTATTAAGATAATCAACAACCATCATTATTGATAAAAAAACTACTAAATTACTAAGAGTTTAAGGTTATTAAATTTGTTGATAACATCGTATATATCTTCTTTAATAACTGAAATAGCCTCTATTATAGATTTTTTTTGGGATTAATCATGGATTAGAAAATTTGTTACCTTCATCATTGACTAAAGGTAACTAAAACTTTTAAGGATTTAAGGTTACTAAATTTATCGATAAGAATTAAAACATGTTTTTATGCCAATTATAGTTGTAAAAAAATATGAAACATAAAAAATTAAAATGAGATTTAATGCAATTTTATCAAAGTACTATTTTCATTCTTCATGAATTTTGCAATTTATGTTTATTTTAACAAACTAAAGAATTATGTAGCACGTATATGGGTAGATGGAATTTTAATGATTATTTGATGCTTTCAAGTTATTCTACCATCATATTGATATAAATCTTTATCTTTATATTATATAAGTCTAAACTTCCAAAACCTTGATCTCAAAAATATCTAAAATACCCTTCTTATTTTTTAATTTTAAAAATTTAGTGTTTAAATTATTAAAAGAAGTATCTTAGATGTCAAACGTTAATAATAAAGTAAAATTTCTTCTTTATTTTAATTTTGCAATAGAATAAAAATGTTAATACGAATGAAATTATCCTTTAATTATACTTTGTCCAAAATCTGGAAAAAAAAAACCTTAGTCATAATACGAATGAAATTATCCCTTAATTATATTTTGTCCAAAATCTGAAAAAAAAATAGGAAAATTATACAATACACTGTCAGTGGAGTTTAGCAGACTACACATGCGGGGTTTAAGAGTTGGCATGTGTCCTCTAGATAATAGTTTTGAATTTTAAAAACAAAATTAATTCGAAAAATGGACATGTGTCAACTCCTCGCCCCGCTTGTGGAGTCCAAAATTTACAATGTCAGTGTATCAAATAATTAAAAAAAAAAACCTTAATCATAATAAGATTTCTTTTTTTTTTTAATTTTGCAATAGAGTAAAAATGTTAATATGAACAAAATTATCCCGTAGTTATACTTTGTCCAAAATCAGAAAATAACCTTAGTCATCTAAAGAAAACAAAGCATTAATTAAAATAATTTAAGATAATACAAATATATTTTATTGCATCATTATACATCTTATTAGCTACTCCTAAGTTACCATATTCTTAATTGGAATTTTTTTTGAAAATTTTAATAAGTTTATAATGATTTTACAGATTAATAAATTTCTTAGAGAGTTTAAAGTTTAATAAGCTTAATCAATTATACTATACAATTTTCTTTCCAAAAAAAATTACACTATACAATTTAGCTAATTTCCTACAAATCAAGCATGTTGATCAATTTTATTTCCGTGTCATGTATATATATATATATTGATTGATGAAAGATTACTAATTTTTAAATAATCTATATATATTTTTAGTAATCATAGATAAAAAAAATTGGTGTGTAAAGTGACAAAATTAGTTAATAACATCTCAAACTTTTTGTTCATTGATTTTTTTATTATAACCTCTATAGATGTTTTGGTAACCTTTGATAAAAAAAATTTGTTACCTCAACTTTTTTGATAAGCACTAATTTTTTTTAATAAAAGATAACTGGAAACATTCTTCATATTATTTAATGAAAGATTATTAAATTTACTAAGAATGTAAGTTTACTGAAATTGGTGATGATAACCTTACTATATATTATTTTTGGTAATTTAAGATGACAAAATTTGTTATCTTTATTATTGATAAAAGAATACTAATATTTGTAAGGATCTAAAGTTACTTATGAATGTATTGATAAGAATATAACATTTTTTTATAATTTGTATAACTTTTTTAGCAACCTTATATATGAAGATTGGTAATCTTCTTTGTTGATTAAAGGTTACTAACATTACTAAGGGTTATTGAAATTATTGATAGAAATATAACATCTTTGACAATTTGTGTAGCATTTTTAGTAACTTGATATAAAAATATCTTGGGTAACTTTCATTATTAAATTGTTACTAAAATTTCTAAAAATGTTAGTTTACTGAATTTGTCGATGGTATTATAACATTTTTTATAACCACTATTGCTTATTGGTAACTTTAAATAATAAAAATTATTACCTTTTAAGTAAGAATTTTTTTTTATTAATGTCATCACTCATTGAGTAAATGGAAAAAAGAAAAGAAGAAGTTTGTAAATCGTAATTAAGTTAACCCAAAATACAAATAACCAAATTTCAAAATTTTACAAAGAAATATACTTATTGGCAACACTTAATTATACTATATTTAAAATGCTTGAAAAATCAAACAGAAAAGCTACCAAAAAAGATGCCAAGTTAGTCGCACTTGATGACAGAGACAAACTTTGTTGAACTTAAAAAATACTGTTACAGTAGAGAAATATTAGAATGTGACTTTGTTTTCATAGACTATATAATCATTATTTATTATATACTCATTTCATTTGAATTTGAATTTTTTATTATATATGATTTATAAAAATTAATTATTCATCTTATATATCTATTACAAATTATAATATTTATATTATTTTAATATTTCTTATATATTTTATAAATTATTAACATACGTGCAACGTACGTGTCATTACTAGTCACATAATAAATCAGAAATCCCTATGATTAAGTTAGAGAACCATCTCTTTACTCTTCCTTTAGAAACATTCAATTTCATTTCTAAAATTGATTTGCTCATTTGAAGCAAAGCTTGAAGAATAGCAAGGAAATTAAGTTTTTACTTGTTCGTTCCACGTTTCTTATAATCTTATCATGAGTCAGAGCAAACGTGCTAGGTTATTGAAGAAGTTCATTCACAATATTTAATTTAGGCAATTCACATTCATGTGAGATTAGAAGCAATACGAGACATTATATCACTCTAAAAAACAAGTGGGAGACGCTTGTGTGCTACATAGAACTTGAAACTCTTCTAAAATAAAATGCATGGAACTTAGGCAAGAGTGAATTTGGGGGCTTTTCTAATGAAAGTTTGTAATTTTGTGTTTGTCAGAAGCCATAGTTCTTGAAGAAGCTAATGCCGTTTTTTTTTTTAATCTCAAAGTTTAGGAGAGGATACCTTATCTCATCTTCAAGGTCAAGACAAGCAACCAATTCTTAGGAATTTTCAAAATTTAGGAGTAGGATATCTTATCTCATCTTCAAGGTCAAGACAAGCCGTTAATTTTTAGGAATTTACGGATCTATTACACCTTTATTGTGAATTTTTTTGCACATTAGGCTTTACTTGCAGAGTGTCTTCCACTACAAATACAAACCTTAACCACTTTGGCCAACTTCTGTTGGCGGAGTCCTATTTTTAAACCAAGTTAAGAAGGATTTTACTTGATAATTATTAATTAATAAATATAGTTTGTTTTGAGGGATTTAATTAATCATTTAGTTACTTGTGAACTATAACAAACAATTGAACAATAATTTATTGGCTAAATACAAAAAAAAAAAATCCCTTATGTTTTTCTTTTGGGACAAAATAATCTCTTATATTTTTTTTGAACCAATTAATCCCTTACGTTTCAAAAGTGAACTCCGCTAGTCCTTTTTGGATGGTCCGTTAGTCACGTGACACGTGACTAATATCCATCAGATTTGCTGACGTGGCTTTTCCATGTCATCATGTTTAGCCACGTGTCAAGTGGGTCCCACAAAAAATAATTCAAAAAATAAAAGGCTAAAATCCCTAATGTTTTTTTTTGGACAAATTAATCCCTTACATTTCAAAGTGAACTCCATTAGTCGTTTTTGGACAATCCGTTAACCACGTGCCGTAACGTGACTAACGGGCAACGGCTGTCAGATTTACTGACGTGGCTTTTCCACATTAACTTGTTAGACCACGTGGCATGTTGGACGCACATGCCTAAAAATTATATAAAAAAGAAATAAATTTTCTTTTTAGGCGGGTTCAACCTTGGGTAATCAGGTCGGGTTAGCAAGTCAATATAAAAGCTCTCCCTCTCTCTTTGGAAGAGCTTTGCTTGGAATTAGTTTTGAATTTTAAAAGAGGAGAGTGAAAGGAAGAAAATACTTAGAAACGATGAAGGTTGGCGGCCTGAATAGGGAGATCGGAGGAGTGGAGTTTGGTTCGGCCAAGAGTAGATTTTGGGGGTTAGGGGCTCGGTCTTGAAAGGCTGATGCCAGATTTGAAATCAGATGGAAGGAAAGATCCGATTTGAAATTTTTGCCGGAGGCAGTGGATCGTTGCTCCGATGCGGCGGTGGACTGAACGGCTGATGGCTATTTTGAGATGAAGAAGAAAGATGAAAAAACAAAGGGAGAAAAAAGAAACGAGGAAAAGAAAAATGAAAAAGAAGATTAAAAGAAACAATTAAATTTTGTAAAAAAATTGAACTAAAATTATAATAATTTTAAAATTTTTATTTTAAAGATTTTAAAGATTTTTTAAATTATTTTTATGGGGCCCACCTAAGACGTGGCCACAAACATGCTGATGTGGAAAAGCTACGTCAGCAGATCTGACGGTCGTTAGTCACGTGACGGCACGTGACTATCGGACCGTCCAAAAAGGACTAACGGTTTTAAAACGTAAGGGATTAATTTGTCCCAAAAAAACATAAGGGATTTTTTTTTTGGATAGCTAGCCTTTTACTTTTTTATTTTTTTGAATTTTTTTGTAGGACCCACCTGACACGTGGCCAAACATGCTGACGTGGAAAAGCCACGTTAGCAAATCTAATGGCCGTTAGTCACGTGACGAAACGTGACCAACGGACCGTCTAAAAAGGACTAACGGGGTTCACTTTTGAAACGTAAGATATTAATTTATCCAAAAAAAACATAAGGGATTATTTTGTCCAAAAAGAAAAATATAAGGGATTTTTTTGGGTATTTAGCCATAATCTATTCTATACTAGTAACATATAATGCCAGCCATTCAGTAAAAAATAAAAACATAAAAACCCAAAGATCTAGTAATTAGACCTCACAATTCGTGTATCTGTGTCGTTTTCATGTCGTATAAACGTGTAACATTTACGGTTATATAGCCAAACACGAATACGACACAAATAATTAATCGTGTCATGATTTCAAACACATATATGAGAACTGTTTATTAGTCGTGTACACGACATAACACGACTAACACGATTTTATAAGTATGTACCTTAAACACGGCACAACACGATTTTTCTTTAAACACGATTACACGGTTAATATAAACATGTCAAACATAGTGGTTAAAATTACAAGAGTATCCCTAAAAATGTTATAAAATTACATCATAGCTATTATTTCTTTAATTATTTTTAGAAGGTCAAAATGGTATTTTAATATAATAACATAAATGTGTTATTAGATTAGCAGTTAAACGTGTTGACACATTAACACGAATAATTAAATGTGTTAGCCGTGTTTGACACGGTTAAGACACGGGACACAATTAAAACACAAAACACATTAAGGGAAAACACAAACACGGTTAACTCCGTGTTGTGCAAACATATCGTGTCAAAATTTGGCAGGTCTACTAGTAATATATGCAAATAGTATGAGGGGAAAACCATAATTTTTGTTTTTGGTATATTTACAAGTTAAACTTGTTCGAGTTAGGTCGGTCCACTGTGGGGTAAAATTCTCCAACAATGATTTTTTGCATTCACAAGACTCAAATTCAAAAGCTTACTTAAGAAGAACAAGCGTGGAACCCTCGAAACAATGTTGTATAATTCTCGTTTGACTTATTATCAACAATAATTTCATATTTTTATTCTAACTAGTTTTATCTTTCACGTGCGTTGCACGTGGCCCAACATGTTTCGATTGAATAATTTTTATGAAATTTTAATAATTAACTACCCTATTAAATTTTGATAACCACCATATGAAATTTTGATAATTACCTATGAAATTGGGATAAACTCCATATGACACTTTGATAACCTAATTATGAAATTTTAATAAATCTTCCTATGAAATTTTGCAATCTTCCTATGATTTTTGATAATATCCCTGTAAGATTTCGTTAATCTCTCTATAATTTTTTGATACTATAGTATGAAATTTCGGCAATCTCTCTATAAAATTATTTATCACTATCAGGTTGAGCTGCTCTATTCAGTACTATATAAAATCATTCATATTAAGCTCTTCCATTCGCAGATCAAACTCGTCCGTTCAGTCGTACAAACATATGTAATTCATATTGAACTCCTCTCTTTGATAGTATATACATATACATATTCGAATTGAGCTCATCCACTCGGTAGTATATAGAGCACGTTATCACACTGAGTTCCTCCATTCATCATTCCTCCACATAGCATATTATCAATTTGAACTGCATTCATTCAATATTACTCCAAATGGTACATTACCAGTTTGAGTGCTCTTATGTTCACCAACCTTCTATGGAGCATATTGTTTATTTGAGCTCTTTTGTTCAGTATTCCTCCTTAGAGTACATTATCAGCTCGAGTTCTCTTATCCACCATCATTCCTAGAGTGCATTATCCTACTCAATCCTCAAAATTGAGCACTCCCCTTTTCGGCATTCATGGCATATCTTTCATTCATCTCACAGAGCACCATATAGTTGGACAAAGGGGCGCATTACCAAATCGAGCATTCTACGGCACAACACTCTCCACATGGAGTATACATCCAGATCGAATACCCTTACGTTCCACACTATCTAGTTATGCGACCGATAAGTCTGTTTAGCTCAGATGGTCCCAACTTGCCCACCTGACGCTGAGTTTCATAGTCATTTGTGCAATCATTTTAGAACCGCCCTCAACCTAGGGGGCAATGTTAAGACCATATAGAACGGCCAAAAGCCACACTACTTATATAGAGAGAACTACTCCACACATAAGGTAAAAGTTCATTATTTTCACTCTTTAGATCATAAGCTCTCTAAACACCTTAAGACCCCCACTAACTTCAGTTTCTCCAAACACCTTAATAACCTACTAACTCCAATATCAAAGAGGATCTCCTCCAGACAAAAAACTCGGGACCCTTATCTCATGATCCGCTCTATTATAGATCACACGAACTTCTCTATTTGATCGATGAGCTCTCTTTCTAAGAAGTTTCAACAGCTCACATTTAACCCTTATCCTGAGTGCATTTAACCTCCAATCCCATTGTAATATAATCATCTATTCTAGTTGTGGGAAAAAATATGAAATTCACAATCTTGCAACAGTATAAATTATCAAATCACCCAATATAATTAATTTATTTTATGTTTCCAAAAGAATAATATTGAAAAAAGTGTTATGTAACTCAAATATCAATGGAAACACTAAATTTAAAGGATTATGCAAGAATACGGCATGATAATCCAGACATCTTCATCCAAGACCTAAATTTCTTTTCCAATTTCAAACATATATATTTTTTTTAATAAGAACAAAAGCAAACAGTCATCAAAATTCGTACATACGTTTAAAAATTTAACTCTTTTGAAAAATCATTTTAAGAAATAATCAAATATAGTATTGAAAAAAATGAAGAAAATAAGTTACTCTTTTACTGGCTTTTTTTGGCAATCTAATCCGGTTTAAATCTTATAGTATGATTGTACGTTTAAAAATTCAACTCCTTTTGAAAAATCATTTTAAACGATCATCAGATATAGTAATGAAGATAATGAAGAAAATAAGTTAAAAAGAGTGATAAAGGAAAATGAAATTCTCAAAGCATGACAAGAAGTTATCAATACCATACATAGACGATAGTTTTTTTATAATTGCAAAAAATAACAAAAATTTTAAAAGGGAAAAAGAAAAATTCAAACTCTTTTCATGGCCATTGTACCTTATGGACATACGTTTAAGAAAAATGATACCAAAATTACAAAAGCAACAATCATATATTTATCATCATCGTTTTTTTTTTTTACATATTTATTATCATCGTTAATAATTTAGATAAGTAGTTAGAAATATATATAAAATAGTTTGAGTAAGATTTAAACTTAAAATTAAATCATAAATAAATAATAATATATATAGTAGAAATCGGGTTGACCAATAATAATATAATAATATATATATAACATAAAAGTCCAATTTTAAGTAATAGCATTTTTTTTAAAAAAAAAAAAGTAATGACAATTTAGACAAATTTTTGAAAAAAAGGTTACAATCGGAAAACATAAAGTTTCACATTATTCTTACTTTTATATATAGTATAGATTTGGAGAAACTATTGATTTTGTCTCATTTCGGCTAAGTATGCTCATTAGGCCCGTTTGAGTCCATGAAGCCCAAATTGCCAAGCTAGATGTCTTGAATCCTAAATTTGATATTCTTAGACCCAATTCGTTAATATGGAAGCCCAAGGAAAGAGTCCAAGTCCAATCAGTAATTATAATGCAGTAATGATTCAGCCTTGATGCAGCATTGTTAAATTATATTCAAAGGAAGACTTCAGAAGAGCAGTTTTGGAAGAAAATTCATAACTTTTGATCTAGAGTTTAGAAAAATGCAAATGAGGTACCCTTGAAAAGAGGATTCCAAGATCTACAACTTTTATGTTTATCTCGAGACCTAATTCTGCCATTCCGATGGATGATTTTGCCCTTGAAATTTCAGGACAGAATTGATCTTCTCCTAAACCGACTTGGAGAATGTTTTGGACGAAAATTCAGATAGTACAGATGATGTGGAACATTGCTATTGGCCACGTTGGATCCTAATTAATGAGGATGATCTAAATTTCCATTAGTTTAATAATGAAATAATTAAAATATTTTTTAATAATGGCAATTTAGAAATATATTTAAAAAAAAAGGTACAATCGAAAAACATAAAGTTTCACCTTATTCGTACTTTTATACTCCCTCTGTCTCTAATTATAAGTCCCCTTCTAGAAGGTTTTTTTTGTCTCAATTTATATGTCCCTCTAACAAAACCAATGCATATTTATTAGTTATTTTCAAAACTAACCTTGCAAGTGGTAGTATTAGTTAAGGGAGTGAATAGGAGGAGAGAGTAGGTGGGGGAAAGAGAAAAGGGGCAAAAATGGAATTACAAGGTAAAATTACATAAAATTTTGAATCCTAACTAATTTTCTTAAACTTGATGATATAGTTAAAAAGGACTTATATTTAGGACAGATGGAGTATATAGTATTGATAATACTCCAACATAAGCCCTAAGCCCAAACCCAATACAATAAAGAAAAAGTGCAGCCTGTCTAAGACGTACTAGTTAATCGGCAAACGCCTCGCAAAGCACGCAGAAAGCCGGAAATTGAAGCGAAAACTGAAAACGAAGAAAATGCTGCTTCAAATGGAAGAAGTTAGAAGGAGAGTTGTAACTTTTTTTTAGTGAATTAAGAATCATAATCCATAAGTTAAGCGAAGGCCTTCAAGGTGTGTTGTTCCTCATTATATGTATTGGTCTTAATCTTCTTTTCAGTCTTTGGAAGTGCGAAATCCCATGTCTTATTCTTTCTGCAAAAAACAAATTTACTGTAGATATCAAACAATGATGTCACCTAGTTATTCAAAAGGTATCAGATTTCTTCAAACCCATTCTCTCATTTCATTAGCCGTTAGATATGTCTCAAGCATTGCAAGAAATGATGAATCTTTTACAGTTTCTTACCTCCTAAACTCATGTGGGTTCTCCCGAGGATCTGCTTTATCAGTTTCTAAGAAAGTCCAACTTAAGAACCCCACTCAACCAGACTCTGTCGTTGAATTCTTCAAGAACCATGGCTTCTCGCAAACTCAAATCAGAAAAATCGTTGAGAGAATGCCCAGATTACTTTTGTCCAATCCTCAGAAAACCCTTTTGCCTAAATTCCAATTTTTTTATTCCAAAGGGATTCCAAGCTCTAACCTTTCAGTAGTATTGTCTTCAAATCCAAGTGTCTTGGGATATAATATAGATAACTGTATCATCCCCAATTTTAAATCCTTCAAGGACTTCACCCGCTGTGATGATTCTGAGGTTTTTCTTGCTTACAAGAATTGTTCTCAAATCCTTACATGTAATTTCCAGTCTATTGTTGCTCCTAATGTTGCAGTTCTGATAGAGCATGGGGTGCCTGATTCACATATCATGACTGAGCTTGTTGACCATCCAAGAATCTTTGTACCGAATCATGATAAGTTTAGAACAACTGTGGAAGAAGTAGAGAAATTGGGTTTTAACCCTTTGAAGCACAATTTCCTTCTAGCAATTCGTGCTTTGGTACAACTTAGCAAATCAACATGGAAAAGGAAGTTTAACGTTTTGAAAAAATGGGGTTGGTCTGGGAAAGAGATTGTTTCAGCTTTTGCAAAGTATCCACTCTTTATGACACTTTCCGAGCACAAGATTGCAGCAACAATGAATTTTATGGTCAACACAATGGGCTGGAAATCTTCTGTTATGGCAAACCGTCCAATTCTTCTTACTTTTAGCTTGGAGAGAAGAATTATTCCTAGGTGTTCAGTTCTTCAAGCTTTGATATCCAAAGGCTTGATTGAGAAAACCGATGTTGGTCTTCTAATAGAATCAACTGAAAAGGTGTTTCTTGAAAGGTTTGTGACCCCTTATGAGGATCCTTATTTATTGAAGTTATACAAGGAGAAACTAGGCCTTTCAGGAAACTGAACAAATGTGAATTTGCTTGTCATTTTGATTTAGTCTCTCTGATTCTCTTTGCTCTAGCAGTGGTGTATTATCAATTGACTGTTTCATTCATTTTTATTTGGCACACTGACAAAGCATCTTTCCATGTCTAGCTATTTTGTTATGTATGCCTTATGAATTCATGAATATTTGAGGCTGAGTTTGGACATTATGATATACATATTCCTTTCCCATTCTGGGAGTTTAGTATTAATGATCTTGCTTTTTTTTATGAGATATGGTACTGCTAACTTTTTCTGTTAATCTAGTCCATAGAGATGCAATTTCCTTTTTGGCTGTATATGCATTGCATTTTGGAAGCTTCATAATCTGATGATTTGATGAAGAAAAAAACTGATGTTCATAATCCGTTAGGGTTTATCTTTTCCAGTCCCTGATGAGGATCTCCATTTATTGAAGTTAGATTGTATGATGTTGAATCGTAGATGGTAAGGCTAATCAAAGTGAAATATTTGTAAATTCCTAATGATGCTAAAATTAAAAGGTCTCTGGTTTGGAATTATTAGCAAAATGGACCAATCTTTTGGATAAGTGTAAATAATTTTGTAATTTCACCTCTGTTTCCTCATGAAGTTCTGTCATCCATAGTCTAATCCAATGGGACAGAGAAGTAAGACATCTTGCCAAGTGAGTCTTTTCCTGATTATGTTTCTACCATGGAGAACAAAAATCCTCAGCTCTACTATCAATGTCCAAAAACTTACTTCTCAGTTCTCTCACAATGTTTTTGCAAGACAATTTGAGGCAACAAGGTCTGAGGTTTAGTAAGACATCTTCTCACTTGATTTGTTTGTGTTAGCAAATATTTGTAAATTTCCAATGATGCTAAAATTTAAAGGTCTCTGGATTGGAATTAGTAGCAAAATGGACCAATCTTTTGGATAAAGGATTGGAAAAGGTAGTTTTCATCTTCTCAATTTGACAATACTAGGAGTAAATTTTGATTTCACTTTTTTTTTTTCAGTCACCTCATCATCGTACGATTAAACTATAAAATATTCTTCTTTTTCTGCCAAAAAAAAAAACTATAGATAGTTAAAGGAATTTCTGTAAATTCATACGATTATCAAGTGTGTTAATATATCATAATTAAGTTAAACAGAAATCAGGAATTGTAAAAAAAAAGGGAAGGAAAATGTATGCAAAATAGCATACCTGGGAAGAATTTGTTCTGAAGCATGGTAAAAGTACACAAATGGTCTTGAAGTCCGAATATGTATTTTGGTCTCTTTGTAATTAATAATCAAAACAAAGGAAAATAATATAAATAGAAAAAAGAAAATCATGATCTGAATGTTTGGTATCGTTTTCGTTTCCTGTTTTCTGTTGCCAATTTTCTGTTTTTGAAAACAAAACAGTGAAAACATGTTTGGCAGGCTGTTTTCGTTTTCAAAAATTTTGGAAACAGAAGCAGTGTTTTGGAAAAAAGTGAAAGCAAGAATTTTGTGTTTTCATATTTTTTCAAAACACTTCCAAAACACAGAAGCACAATGATGAACAGTAACTCACATGCTTTTTAACCATTTTTTTTAAAACTTTTTTATTTAAAAACATACAACCAAAATGAATATCCAAACATGTTTTTGTTTTCAAAAATTGACAGCGCAACAACAACAAAACGAAAAAAAAAAAAAAAAAAAGGGAAACGATATCAAACAATAGCCACTGCTAAAAAGTAAAAATCCCCCAAACAAAAGTAAAAAACCCAAAACCATAAAAAAAACCTCCAAAAAAAAAAAGGTAAAAAACCCCAAAACCATAGGAATTAGGAAACCTAAAAATGAAGAAAATGCTTGAAATGAGAGAGAAATTGGAAGGTAGAAGAAGCACTCGAGAAGGAGAATGCTGAGTTAGGTGAAGGCTTCAACCTCGAGGTGTGTTGCTTTTCTGATTATTTAGGCCTTTATGAGTCTTGGATCCATGTTTATTTCTTTCTGCAAAGGAAAATACCCAAATCCAATATTCAGTAGATTTGTTTCAGTCGGTGTTAGATACGTTTCAAGCATTGCAAGAAACAATGACTCATTTACAGTTTCTTACCTCATAAACTCATGTGGGTTGTCCAGAGGATCTGCTTTATCGGTTTCTAAGAAAGTCCAACTTAAGAATCCCCCCCACTCAACCAGACTCTGTCCTTGACTTGTTCAAGAACCATGGCTTCTCCCAAACTCAAATCAGAAAAATCGTTGAGAGAATGCCCAGATTACTATTGTGCAATGCTGAGAAAACCCTTTTGCCCAAATTCCAATTTTTTTATTCCAAAGGGATTCCAAGCTCTGACCTTTCAGTAGTATTGTCTTCAACTCCAACTGTCTTGCAAAGTAATTTAGATAACCGGATCATCCCCAATTTTAATTCCTTCACGGACCTCACCCGCTGTGATGATTCTGAGGTTTTTCTTGCCTACAAGGATTGTTCTAACATCCTTACATGTAGTTTCCAGTCTGTTGTTGATCGTAATGTTGCACTTCTGAGACAACATGGGGTGGCTGACTCAAATATCATGACTGAACTTGTTCGCCATCCAAGACTCTTTACACTGAATCATGATAAGCTTAGAAAAAGTGTGGAAGAAGTAGAGAAATTGGGTTTTAACCCCTTGAAGAGCTACTTCCTTGCGGCTCTTCTAGTTTTGGTACAAATTAGCAAATCAACATGGGAAAGGAAGTTGAATGCTTATAGAAAATGGGGTTGGTCTGATGAAGAAATTGTTTCTAGTTTTGAGAAGTTTCCAAACTGCATGTTGCTTTCTGAGCGCAACATTGCAGCAACAATGAATTTTTATGTCAACACAATTGGCTGGAAATGTTCATATATTGCAAATCGTCCACTTCTTCTTGGATATAGCTTGGAGAGGAGAATTATACCTCGGTATTCTGTACTTCAATCATTGTTGTCCAAAGGATTGATCAAGAAAGAAGTTCCCCTCCTTCAACTGTTAAAATCTTCCGAAAAGAAGTTCCTGCAAAGGTTTGTGACTCCCTATGAAGATCCTCATTTATTGAAGCTATATGAGGAGAAGCGAGGCCTTTCAGAATAGATAGCATGGTAAAGCAGACTAAATGAATTCCTCCTGTTATTCTTTGAAGTATTTTAAATGCATCAGTAGTTTAACATTTCTTTGTTTTAGTAGTATTTTAAATGCATCAGTAGTTTAACCCTTCTTGTCCATCAATTTAGTATTAAAGTGATTATTTTTCTTTCCATGCCTTCAAAATTATCTTTCTTGCAACATTAGATCATGTTTAAGTATCTTACTTTGTATGACCTCTGCTGGGCTGCCTTAACTGCTATTTCGGTTTAAATCCAGTCCACAGAACAGCTATTCTTTTTGTTTATAACTGTTGACAGATATTCCAGATGTGATGGAAAGCTATGAAATGATTTGCTTCATTAGAGAGTTAGATTTTGACTGGTGCAGAGATTGTTTCAGCTTTTGAGATGTTTCCAAGCTTTTAATGTCAAATATTGAGATTTTAGGATGGTACTTTTGCAAATGGAAAAAAATGAAAAAACTTAACAGTGTTTAGTTAAAGTTAAAATCAAGATATGTTGAAACTTGATAAAGGGCAGTTTGGCTAAGTTTTACTTCCAGACTGCTGTATAAGTAAGGCCAGAGGCTAAGTTTTTGTAGCCATGCCCATGAACATTGCTTAAATGAGCTTTGGACAGGTCAATAGACTAGCTCAGGTTTTAAGTCCATCAAATATCGGTAGTTTGTGAACCTAAAATTCTTTGAATCTTGGAAGTCTTATATGTGTATAGAGTATTGTCTAAAACTCAGTGAACAATAACTAACAGCAGGAAGTTTCTAGCTTCTTTATTTATTTCCTGAGTTAACTTTTCACAGTCCCTATGTTTGAGTGGAGGAGGCTAAAGTATCCTGCTGTGTATTTGCCTACATTTCCATTGGAGTTTCTTATCAGTAAATTGTAAAATTTAACTATAAAATCTTTAGGTGCAAAATCTTTAGTTGCAGTTTCACTGGTTGTAAGGAGAAAAAGTGTGTACAAAAGCCCAAACAAAGCTTATGCCGCAAACAACTTAAGCTTTTTTTGCTATGACTTTGCTTATTCAATAACGAACATAGAAAGACAGCCTAATTATAGCTTTGCTGATTTAAGTTAGTTTTGAATTTCGTTTTTTTTCTCAATCTTCTGCTCTTGACTGATTGTTTCAGTGTTGAGTTTCAACCGTGGAGTAGGATCCATGATCTTTTTGTTCTTTCTGCAAAAGCTATTTGAGTTTTGAAGGCTGCTCCAGATTCTACCAACCTAAAAGTGTCCCAGCTTTCTTCAAAACCATACTTAACTTCAGTAGCAATAAGGCATATATCAAGAAATGCAAGAAATGACAATTCAATTACCTAATTATGAATGGCTGAATGGTGAATTTTTTTTTATTTTATTAACAAGTTAGTCTTGTTCGACCCAGGTCGGTCCATTATGCGGTAAAACTCCCCCAACAATAACTTTTTCGTTCACATGTCTTTGTTGATTTGCTCAACTGAACCAAAGCTTGAAGAGTTTTCAGGAAAGAATTCTTTAATGGGTTGTGACACCCAACTTCTTCACTTCTTCTGCGGTCGTTTTAAACTTCTCATGACTTGAAGTAAAGAGTCTAGGGTGGTAAACAAGTTGACTCACAATATTTGATTCAGGCACTCCCCATTCTCGCAAGAGTTCAAGCTTAGGAGTAAGAAAGGAGTTGAAATCCATTTCAAAAAAAACTTGGACAACGCTTGTAAGCTACAAGAAATCTATCATCATCACATCCAGTAAGATCCTTAAAATAATTGACATATGCCGTGACCATGAAGACAAGATTTTTGCAAGGTTGGAACTTGAGAGTCCTTTAAGAGTAAAAGAATTGGAACTTGGGCAAGAGCATTTTCTCAGGATTAGGTTTGTGATTTGGGTTTGTGAGAAGCCATGGTTCTTGAGGAAGCCAATTACAGAGTCTGGGTTTTGTGAGGTTGTAATGTGAACCTTTTTGGAAACATCTATCTAAAGCCGATTGTGGAGACCACCCATATGAGTTTATGAGGTAAGAAAAGGTAAATGAGTTTAAGTATATGCCTTGCCCAGGAATGATGTTTAAGTATTATTATTGAAATACTAGCTGTTTCATCTACTGAATGCAGAAATATCATTAAAAATAATATTGTTTGAAGAAGAAATCATTTCATATTATGCCCTAGAGTCTTTGACTATTCAGTGCTTGCTTTCCAGAAAATGTAGTTCATTCACTGGCTTTATCTAATTAAGCATCAAATGAGCTTGATATGGATGGCTGTTTTGATGAATATATGTGATTTCTCTTGAAATCTCTTTATTTTGTGATCCATCAATGGCAGCATATGGTGTGGTACTGTAAAACCTGCCTTCAGGAGCCTTAGTATAACAATCAAGCGAATGCAGCATGTATTAAGATCCCATATCAGTCATGACAGCAGAACTAGAAGTACTGCAAACTGAGGAATGATTCATTTCTCCAAACTATATCCAAGTAATTGTTGACATGAAAATTTATTGCTGCTTGAATCTGTAACCTAAGCATATGAATCACAGAGCAGGGAGCAGCAGCTTTAGATTGAGTTAAATTCCAAGGTTTTGTCTTAGCTGTTAAAGTTTCAGGTTTAGATCCATGATTTTTTATTCTTTAAAGATTTGGACTGGCCTGTTGAAGAGACTGTTTCAGCTTCGAGAAGTTTCCAACCCGCATGATACCCATTGTTGCAAACTTTCCGCATCTACTTTCATTTTACTTGGAGAAGAGAATATTCATTGTTGTTCAGTTGATGAAGGTTCATAATCTGATGATTTGATGAAGAAAGAAACCAATGTTCATAATCCGTTAGCATATCTCCATTTATTGAAGTTATAGGCAGAGATGCCGCGGCTCCTGAAATTAGATTGTATGATGTTGAATCGTAGATGGTAATGACTTTCAAAACTCTAACAGGTTTTGAAGCTGGACACTCTGGAGAGGATGATATGCTTGTGTCAGAAAGTTTGGACAATTATTCTTTGATGATCTTGCTTTGCATGATGTTTTGAGTGTATCTCTTTTTGAAGTCACATATACATATCTACTGTCTTTTTTTTTTTTTTTGTCCAGATATACACATCTACTGTCTAGATACCAATTAAAATAAAAGAAAAATCAGAAAATTAGGCCTTCAAAAGTTTTGAAGCTCAAATCTCTTCAGCTTAAGACTAACTATACTAGTATGCCACTAAGCAGGATTTGCATACATTTTTGTTGGAGTTTCTTATCACAACATGTACATAATTTTTAGTCACACACTGACACACAGCTATGAACATAGAAAGACAGCCATAAATTCCATAGAGGCCAAACTGCTCCTATCAAGTTTGAGCCTGCCCTTGACAATAAGCTTTACTAAATACTGTGAAGTTTTTGCATTCTTACTTGGAAAAAGTACCCATCTTCTCACTTGATTTCAATTTGTCTGTGTCAGCAAATATTTATCTATAAAAAAATTCCCAATGATGCTAAAATTAAAAGGTCTCTGGATTGGAATAAGTTCTTTTAGTAGCAAAAAATGGACCAATCTTTTGGATATAGGACTGGAAAAATACCCATGTTCTCAATTTGGCAATACTAAATTTTTTTTTGGCAATAGACAATACTAAATTTTTATTTCACTTTTTTTCAGTCACCTCATCGTACGATTAAACTATAATAAATATTATTCTTTCTGCCAAAAAAAACTATAAATACATTTCTTTAAAAATATATACTTTTTTTGTCAAGAGTATAGAGTATATATATACATATATATATATATATATATATATATACTAGTAATGACACGTGCGTTGCACGTATGTTAATAATTTATAAAATATATAAGAAATATTAAAATAATATAAATCTAATAAATGAAGTACTATAATTTGTAATATATATAAGATGAATAAAAAAATATGTTGAACTTTGTAATAATTACTACTTATATTTTTTATTATTATTCATAATTGAACTAAAAGTTTATTTATGAGAATATTAATCTTAAAGAACTACATATATTTTTTATTATTATTCATAATTAAACTAAAAGTTTATTTATGAGAATATTAATCTTAAAGAACTAAAGGAAAATTTAATTATTTAAAATTTACATATGATCATATATATATCTATATCTATATACTATATAAGTCTAAACTTCAAAACCATTGACTTGAAATATCTAAAATAACTTTTTTAATTTTAAAAGTTTAGTATTCATTTAAAGGGTAAAAATGTATTTATCAAATTAAACTTTTAAGGTTTAATATGTAATTTCATTTATCAATTAAATTAAATATATTATTATATTAAAATTTATAATTTCTTTTGCCGCACCCTTATTTCAATTAATTTTTAATTCCTATGTAATATATATAATAACTAAAATACTTACATTAATTAAATGTAATACTATAATAACTGAAATACTTACATTAATTAAATTCTTAGGTTTTTTTTTAATTCAAATTCTTAGGTGTTTGTGCAAACGTATTGACTAAAAAGAAATATTGTTTTGTTGGCCAAAAAAAAAGAAATATTGTTTCCTTAATAATAAATAAATCGGGTCTTAATATCTTTTATAATTTTGAAATTTTGTTTGACATTGATCTAATTTAATTTAATAAATCAACCACTAATGTTCAACTAATTTTTTTGGTATAGTTCTATATATATAATAGTAATGTGTTGTATCTGATTCATTACAACTTTGTTAGTAATCTTAGACTTAAAAAATTAATAACATTCACCATTGATAAATAAATCGGATCTTTAATATCTTTTATGATTTTGAAATTTTGTTTGACATTGATCTAATTTAATTTAATAAATCAACCACTAATGTTCAACTACTTTTTTTTTGGTATAGTTTTATATATAATAATAATGTGTTGTATCTTATTCACTACAACTTTGTTAGTAATCTTAGACTTAAAAAATTAATAACATTCACCATTGATAAAGTTATTAAGCATGTAAGGTTGCTACATTTCTTGATATAATACTATAGTTTAGCTTTCTAATTAGTAAACATAAATGAGAAATTTGATAACCAAAATTGCTAAGAATGTAAGGTTATTAAATTAGTTGAAAGTTATCTAAAAAAAATTAGTTGAAAATAGTATAATGCCTTTTTAATGATCATTATAGTTTTTTTTTGTAACCTTAAATAAGATCATTACCTTTATGCTATGTTATTTTAGATCACATTGATCATTCTTTAATTTGGTAGAGTTATAGCGAGATATCAATTTTAATTTTACTTCAACTTGTCAAAGATACACATATATAGTATATAAAATTATTTCTTTATCACCAAAAAAAAAAAA
>AWUE01017410.1:0-15169 GCA_001974825.2 Corchorus olitorius
CATTCAAAATGTTCTTCCTTTATTAATGAAAAAGATGGGTGTTTGATCTTTTATTGAGGAGAGAGAAATATTTTTGGTGTTTGTGGAAAAAAATTCAGATTTCTTTTTTTATTTTTTAAAAATACATTTCAATAAAATAAAATATATTAAAATATAAATTTTTAATTTTTATTCCACGTGTCACCTGCCACGTCAGCAAAAAAGACGGTGTTAGTGCCACGTCAGCATATTTGACGGGTCTGTCACGGCTCGCTAACGTGAGGGACCTCGGGTGATAGGTTCTGATAGTAGAGGGACGAATTTGTAGCAAAAAAAAGTACAGGGACCAAAATCAACATTTCGTATAGTACAGGGACCTCCCAGGTACTTTTACCTGCTTTTAAAAAATGTACCCTATGGTTACATCCCCTCCAAAAGGATAAGCAGCTTTTGCTTGACTTTTGCTTGACAATCTTGTAGAAATTTTGCATGAAAATCGCATACCTAGCTTGTGGCACCTGATGATGATCAGTTACTTGATTAATTGCAACAAATCATACTTAATACATGAGAACATCCTAAATGCCATAGTATCAAACATACCCTTAATTAATGCCGATATTTGAAGAAGTGACTGGAGTAGTGGAGTACTTGCAAAACTTTTTGCCTATTCTATGTTCTTATCATCTCGCTTCTTAGTGATCTCGGCACTTGAATATCTTGTCAATCCAAACTTAAGAAGTAAATAAATAGGAATTTTGGGAAGATAAATTCAACATCTTATTTCTTGAAATTCAGAGAAAAATAAGAAAAAGTGATCAAACAGAAGGTCTTATATATAGACACACATGTTCATCAGCTTCAAACCCAGCTCTAGCTTTCCTTCATTATCCTCCCAAAGATTGTAGCATTAATATGGGACCAAAAGTTGTGGTTCATATTTCATAGCAAGTTTTATCATTGTTAAATAGTTTTTTTTAGCTTAAGCTAACCTGGAGAAGAATTCCTATCTAAGATTAATTTGGAATAAAAAAGTTGAAATCAATAAGTGGTTGGGTTGTCGGAATAACTTCACACCCTCTCTACTTTCTTTTCTTTGTTAGTCATATAACTTTCAACACGCATTGAGAAATTTTAGCTAAGAATTTTCAGGCATTAAAATAGCAAAGCAAAGCAAAAGGCTAAATGACTTCAGAGCTCTGTCTTTCATTGCCATTACCTTGACAATCTGAAAAACCTTTAAGACATCAATCATATTTAGCAAGTCTCAAGCTAGACTTCTGCTCTACTCCACCTTCTATCAATATATGAAAACTTTAAAGTCATTATAATTGCTAAAAAGTGATCATTACCTTGATTTTAGCTTCTTAGCAGCAGGAGAATCATCTGCAATCATTCAAGGCAGCAACAAACATGAGGCCTAGATTATCAAAGCATACTGATTGAATCTGAAATCAATTCTAAGATTAGAGCATTTTCCACATAAAACGTATTAAGAGTATTCAATGACAGTGAAAAAAGAATCATAACCTGTGACTTTGCAGAAATTTCAGCAAGGTTATCTGCTATTAACATGCCAAGCTCATTTTTTTTGCAATTGGCTATAGAAGCAAGAAGTGTTGGGGAAATATAGGAGTGAGCAGCTCCTCTCCAATGCTCAAAGTGAACAGCAAGGATGTCATAAAGCTAACTCTCTGCAAATGAGATCAGAAAATAAAAAGGAATGTAATTTCTTTCCCTGTCACCAGAAACAATTCTCAAATCTGCTATGTTTTTATATTTTCCAGACACCAAAACAGAGTGCTCGAGCCTAACTTGAACAAATGAGATCAGTTGTTTCATTTATGCAAATAACTTGAACAAAGAAGCAGAAGATAAACTTTGGCAATTGGTATTAACTTCTCAAGAGATAAATCACCCTTCACATCCACACTGAAATCATTGAAAATTCCCATAAAGAATCATGCTAAACCATTATGAAGCAATCCAACTCAATAATTATATATTTTCCCTATCTAGACATGCATGAGAACCAACCAAAACAGAATGATGAACCATGCAAATTTGCTATGTGCTTGAGGCTAAGGAACAAATGCATACCTATAACACCCTTCAACAGAATCATCTCTGCCAGGCACCAATATGGCATCATGACCTTGATGTTCCTCCAAATATGATCTCCTTCCAGAATTTGTTCCACCATGGTACATTAGAAAGGCATAGTTTTCATCAAGAATTTTGTTAGAGTAATTAGCCTTGAAAAATCTTAATGATATTTACATTGGATATGCATCTAATGGCATGAAAGTCATTGTTGTGTGCTTGTCTAAAAGTTTGAAAAACCTTTTTACTCTTCGACCTTTACATCTTGTTCCTCCACCTGCTTTAATTTGGAAATAAGATTGTCAATCACATTAAAATATTGAACAGGTGAAGAATGCTTGCATACAGTAAAATCCCTTATTTATGTAGAGTAGAGATGTTCAATCTCAAATTATTTATGTTATACATATGAACAAAGATTGCTAGTCATAAGGTACATGAAAAAGGACTATTACCTCAATTATGTTGGCCTTTTACTTCCTTGGATTTCTCTACTCCATTTAGACCCAAATAGATCCTTCAGCTGATAGGTATGACCAAAAATTATATAATCCAAGAATGGCTGCAAAAGGGAAAACAAACATATGAAAAAAGACCTTTGAGCTTATTGAATATCCATCTGGATTTCTCCTTAACTGATGCAGTATCACATGTCCAAAGAAATGGAAAAAAAGCATATAAAAATAAGCATATGAATATAAGTATGCAAGAATAAAACAATAACACATTAGCAAAATTAAAAGGAAAAAGGGAGTTTATTGCCAACAATTTCCAAAAAGCCTAATTTATCAATCTATCCACTGACAAAAGGAGGGTTTACTCCATGTTGGATTGTAAGAACTGACCTGCGATTTCCAGGCCATGCGGCTACTGGCAGAATCTCCCTTCTCTCTTTCTTTTTTATGGCCACCGGCAACTCCCTTTTCACTTCCTTCTCCTTTTTCTCTGCTCAAAAAGAAAAAATATCAAAGGCAAGAGCATCGGTTCCACCCATATTCCACCCATATAGAAATAGAACTTGATTAATGGAAGCAAAAAATAAATCTTACCTTGAATTCCTTTTTGATAGCCAACAAAATCTGGCTTTGATCATTCAACCCACATGCTAAGGGGATTCAGAAGAGAAAAAATTAGAACAAAAATAAAAGAAATCTTGAGGGAGGGGAAACTAAGATGTCAAATGAAGAAAGGAAAAATGGGAATGGCAGAGAGAGAGAGACGGTAAGGAAGAAAGAGAAAATGAAGAGAAAAAAGAAAGATGAGGAATTAAAAAGAGAGAGAAAGAAATCTGAGATAAAATAAGCAAAATTCAGTAAGAAAAACTGAAAATTTTAACATGTAACCAAGAAAAGGTTACATAATTGTTATCTTGACCTTGTCAAGAACTCAGAAGAAAGCTTAACAGCTTCATATAGATGAACAAAAACATCACTCAGAAAATATGAAACCGAGAGAAATAAAGAATTAAAAAAAACAATATGAAGAAGCACATGTAAAAAGCATAGCATAGCTATAAACAGAATCAAGAAGAGAGAACTACAAACTGACCTTTTTCCCAGAATTCGATTTCATGATGAGCAGGAAAACTGGACAAAGAAAAATGCAGCAATGTAATAATAACATCAATGCAAGAAAATACAGAAACAAAATAACAGAAAAATAGATAATTGAAAACCCAAGAGAGAAACCCAACCAAAGAGGATTCAAAGAAAGGAAAGAACAAAAAAATTACCACAGCAGAAAGGAAGGAAACACAGACGACGTGCAAAGAAAGATGACGGCAGGAAGATTGAGAGAGATTCTGAAAAAATTCAGTCAATTTACAACAATAAAAAATCGCCCGAGATAAAATGAATTCACTGAAATCAGTCAAAGCACAACAGAGAAAGAGGGGAGAGGAGGATTTGGGCGGCAATCACAGTCAATGATCACTCAATGTCCCCCACTAAGGCTGAAAGGAAGTCTTAAGTCAAACCAAGCCCACAGAAAGAATTAGAAAGAATGAGAAAATCTCAGAGCGGAGAAACCAAAGGAAAAAGAAAGGAGGCAAGTTCTTAGTAAACGTCAATCACAATTCACAGACCCACTAACCAAAAAAGCAAAATCAACGACCAGAGAGTCAAAGACAAGGCAAGGGAAAAAATAAATATAAAAATAGGCCCAAACCACAAAAGAAATAAACCCCCTAATTTCATAATTAAACCCAAAGGCCGAATAATGCTTTTGATAATCAAACCCAAAGGCCCAATCATGCTTAATTTTATTAAGCATGACCATTATATATAAATAAATATATATATATATATTATTATATTTATTATATATATATAGTAGTAATATATATGTGGTCAATACATAATATAATATATAAGTACCATGACGAAAAAAAATCAAACATATATATATATATATAGCATGAGCACAAAATCCAATCAAAATTATACTAAGTAATAAGATATAAGATAAAAAAAAATGGCCCAAGGAGACAAAAGATTGGCATGGTATGGATTAAAAAACTAAAAATTAAGTCTAAATCAAACCTACAAATTCTAAATCAAATGGACTATTATTTTCTAAATCAAATGGACTATCATGAATAGCACAAAAATAATCTAAAAATTAAAAGGAAAATCAAGCCATTGAGACCACAATCCCTAGATTAAATGAACTATAATTTAAATCAACTACAAACTAAATCAACAACAATATCTATCTAAACACTAAGTAATAAGATATAAGATTAAAAAAAAATGGTTACTAAATCAAACTAAAATTAAGCATGTACATGACAATTCTACACTAATCCAACAAAACTAAGCACTAATTAAGTATGTTAAAAACTAAACCAACCTCTATAAATACTAAAGGAGACAAAAAAGATATGACATGAAATCTAAACCCTAACCATGACATGACAAACCCTAAGTGAGATAAAGCATTGTCTCACATGACATGAAACTCAAGTTTCTTTCTTAGAAACCTCTTCTCTTAATACGATACTCGATTGCTACAAGTTCGACGTTATACCGCGCTTCCATTCCCGTATCCCAAAGCAATAAATAATCCTGCGCAAACCCTAACAAACAATATAAACCCTAAGTGAGATAAAAGAAACCCTCAAAAAACACATTAAACCCTAGGTGAGATAAAAAGAAAAAACATGAACAACCATATTCACCCTTGCCAACTACACCAAATTACATGAAAACCAATGGTGGAGGGCAAAAAAGGATTGGAATGCCCGGATTACCCCTAAGAGTTCTTCGAAATAACAAAAAAATCAAGGGCAAAAAGACCAAAAAACCATGCAAATAGTACCCCAAATGAATGTGGTGAGAGAATAAGGTTGCCCTTGAGGTAATCTACACTTCAACTATTATTGCTTGTCTATATTTGATGAGGAAATTGATAATCTTATTCTTATTCTTTTTTTTTTAATCAGAGATCGATAACCTTTTTAATTGATTAATGTTTAACTTTCGTTCTTAATAGCCCTGTAGTTTTTTTAGTAAATTCAAATAAGAAAATTGATAACCTTCCTTCATTATTTAAGATAACCATAATTGTATAATAATTTAAGTTTTTTTTTGGTTCGTTCAATGAGATTAATTATTTCAAATCTCTGTAAACTAAATGACCAGATTTTGATGACTAATTAATCAAAATTTATGAAAATGAAAAGTACGCATGTGTGGAATATATGATTTATCAATTATTAACATACGTGCAGCGCACGTGCTTTAACTAGTATATATATATATATATATCAATATGATGGTAAAATTTTCACCAAAAAAATATATGATGGTAGAATAACTTGAAAGTATCCAATAATCATTAAAAATCCATCTATCCATATACGTGCTACTACATAATTCTTTAGTTTGTTAAAAAAACAAAAAATTGCAAAATACATGAAGAAGGAAAATAGTACTTTGATAAAATTGCATTAAATCTCATTTTAATTTTTTATGTTTCATATTGGCATAAAAACATGTTTTAATTCTTATCAATAAATTTAGTAACCTTAAATCCTTAAAAGTTTTAGTTATCTTTCGTCAATAATGAAGGTAATAAATTTTCTAATATAAGATTACAAAAAAAAAAATCTATAATAGAGGCTATTTCAGTTATTAAAGAAGATATATGATGTTATCAACAAATTTAGTAATCTTATACTCTTAGTAATTTTAGTAGTCTTTTATCAATAATGACGGTTGTTGATTATCTTAATGCGATTACCAAAAAGGTTTTATATGTTATAGAAAATGTTATAGTATTATAAGGAAATTCGCTAAATTTACGTTCCTAGTAAATTTTGTAGTATTTCATCAATAATGAGAAATATCAATTTTCATATCTAAGATTAGTAATAAAAGAAAATACTATGGAGATTATCAAAAAGGCTATAGTCCTATCAACATTATATCCTCACGACTCTTAGTAAATTTCTTGTATACTAAATTCTATCAATTTTATAATCTTAAATTACTACTCCATCCGTGCCTTATTATAAGTCATAATAAAGTCAAACATATTTTAACTTTGACCAATTTTTTTAAATAATATGAATCAAACAAATTTTTTAACAAAACAATACTTGTAAACTTTGATTTATAAACTTTCAAATACATTTTTTTATTTTAAATATTTTTCTATAAATAATGGTCAATGATGGATTATTTTTGACCAAATTGTGACTTATAAATAGGAACAGAGGGAGTGATAAAACTATAAAATTTATCAAAGTAGCTATAATATGTTCTGTTGGCTAAAAAAAAGCTATAATATGTTCTACAAACTTAGTAACCTTACATCCTAGGTAATTTTAGTAACTTTTTTCTAAAAAGTGTAAGTTGCAAATTTTCTCACTTAAAATAACTAAAAAAGTTTACGATGTTACAAAAAATATATAATGCTAACAGCATATCTTTAGCAAATGAGTTTATCTAAGGTTGTTGAAAACAAAAAGTATGATGCTATCAACAAATTCAACAACAATACATTCATAAGTAATGCCTTACATCTTAAGTAATTTTAGTAGTTTTTCATCAATAATCAAGAATTCTAATTTTCTTATTTGAGGTTAGTCCAAAAAAAAATACTTTAAGGTTACTAAAGTTTAAATCCTTAGTAACTTAACTGGCCTTTTATAAATAATTAGGTTATTAATTCTCTTATTTAAAGTTATTAAAAAAGCTACAATGATTATTCTAAAAAGTATAAGTGATTATTCTAAAAACAATATTATTATCTTTTTTTTGCCAAAAAAAAATCAAAACTTTTAATGATTAATATTTATTGTTTTTGTTACTGTTTCAAGAATTATTATCCCAACAGTCAAGGGGGTGTCACTGTTTGACACCAATCACTGTTGAAACTTGAAACTAATTTTCTCCTAAATCCAGAATTTCACATTAACGGAATTTTAGCTCATATTTTTTTCATAGGTTATTCCTAACTACCAACTTCTTCCGTCTGTGTATATAGAAAAATTGATTTTCAATAGAAAAAGTATTTTGGTTAGAATTAAAACCATAACACTTTAAAATATTACAAAAAATTAAATACTTATCAACAATAATTTAATACCAAAATATTATGAGATTAGATTGAATTATAACACTCATGAATCAAGATAGTTTTTTGATTTTTCATTTATGGGGTTTGTAAAATGGGTCGTTCACATTCTAATTAAGATGAAAAATCATATTTATATAATTTTTAATTAATTTTCAGGATTCTTTTCTGCTTTTTTGTATGAAAATATTCGTTGTTAATTATTATCATCTTTGAATTTTACTTTATTATGCAAATAAAATAAGTTTTTGGGATCTGGTAGAAAAATGAAAAAAAAAACCAACATGATTTGGCTAGTATCCGATGGATAATCAGACCTGTCTCCAATATATGGCGATGCTTCCGCTCGGCAACTCCATTCTGCTGAGGAGTGTGGAGGCAGGATCGCTGGGAAAGCGCTTTGTAAATGAAGTGAGTTGAAGCAAGCAGAGTTGATCCGAGTTGCTCGCTCAGAAGGGTAGCTAAGCCTCTACTGGATCACCGGTACGAGGGGCCCCAGCAAGCAAGAGAGGGTTAGGCTTCATGTCTGTTTTGCAGATGACATTGTCTTATTTGGGGAGGCTTCTACAGGACAACTTTCTGTTATGAGGTCTATTCTGCATTCTTTTTGCTCTGTGTTGAGGTGGATTTATCCCAGCCTCTGGTACCAAAGGTCCTTAGTGGGCGACGCTGGCAACGTGTTGAGTATCAAGGCCCTAAAGCTCTTTCAACAATTGGAAGACTTGCCATTGCTAATGTTGATACCAAGTCCACTTTCTTCACTATTCAATCAATCGGACTTACTCTGGTTGCTTTACCCTCATATCTTATGCAAATAACTTATTTACCCTGATACTTTTAATACTTCAAATTATTGGAAAAAAATATTAAATACTCAACTTCAAAATAGTTATAATTATCTAAGATAAGATGAAGAAAAAAAATACATAAAGAAAATAAGAAGGAAAAACGTAATGATCATATAACTAATAATAACCACTAATAATAATTATTATTATAATAAGAATAAGTTTAATAATTATAATAATAAGATGTTTAACGTAAATTTTTTATTATTATTTTAGATTTTTTTAGTATGGAAAAAAACGTAATGATATATAACTAATTATAATTTTAATAATTATAATAATAAGTTGTTTAACATAAAAATAATTGTTATTATTTTAGACTTTTTTAATATGGAAATAAAATCTGGTTGGATTAAAATTAAAAAGGATATTAGATTACATATTAACCCTTAAAAATATAACTAAAATTTAAAACTAAAAAGGGTATTTTAGATATTTCTGATCAAGGTTTTTGAAGTTTAGACTTATCTATACTATATATAAAAATACGAATAATGGGAAACTTTATGTTTTCCGATTGTACCCTTTTTTTCCAAAAATATTTCTAAATCGCCATTATTTTTTTTTTAATTCCCATTACTTAAAATTAGACTTTTATGTTATATATATATATATTATCATTGGCCAACCCATTTTCTACTATATATATTATTATTTATTTATGATTTAATTTTAAGCTTAAATCTTACTCAAACTATTTTATATATATTTCTAACTACTTATCCAAATTATTAATGATGATAATAAATATATAGCAAAAAATAAAACGATGATGATAAATATATGATTGTTGCATTTGTAATTTTAGTATCATTTTTCTTAAATGTATTGTCCATAAGGTACAATGGCCATGAAAAGAGTTTGAATTTTTCTTTTTCAATTTTAAAATTTCTTTTATTTTTGCAGTTATAAAAAAACTACCGTCTAGATATGGTATTGATAAATCTTGTCATGTTTTGGGAATTTCATTTTCCTTTATCACTCTTTTTAATTATTTTCTTCATTATTTTCATTACTATGTTTGATGATTGCTTAAAACGATTTTTCAAAAGGAGTTGAATTTTTAAAGTTAAAATCATACTATAAGAACTAAACAGGATTAGATTGCCAAAAAAAAAGTCAAAAAAGAGTAACTTATTTTTTTTCATTTTTTTCAATACTATATGTTTGATGATTTCTTAAAATGATTTTAAAAGAGTTGAATTTTTAAAGATATGTACGAATTTTGATGATTGTTTGCTTTTGTTCTTATTAAAAAAATTGTATGTTTGAAATTGGGAACGAAATTTAGGTCTTGGATGAAGGTGTCTGGATTATCATGCCATGTTTTTGCTTAATCCTTTAAATTTAGTGTTTCCTTTGATATTTGAGTTACGTAACACTTTTTTCAACATTGTTCTATTGGAAACATAAAATAAATTAATTATATTGCGTGATTTGATAATTTATATTGTTGTAAGATTGTGAATTTCATATTTTTTCCCCACAACTAGAAGAGATGATTATATTACAATGGGATTGGAGGTTAAATGCACTAAGGAAAAAGGTTAAACGTGAGCTGTTGAAACTTCTTAGAGAGAGAGACTCATCAGTCAAATAGAGAAGTTCGTATGATCTATAATAGAACGGACCATGAGATAAGGGCCCGAGTTTTTTGTCTGGAAGGGATCCTCTTTGATATTGGAATTAGTAGGAATCAAGGTGTTTGGAGATACTGAAGTTAGTGGGGATCTTAAGATGTTTAGAGAGCTTAAGATCGAGTGGAATTATGAACTTTTACCTTATGTGTCGAGTAGTTTTCTCTCTGTATATATAGTGTGGCTTTGGGCCGTTCTATATGGGCTCAACATTGCCCTCTAGGTATGACTATGAGGGCGGTTCTAAATCGATTGCACAAACGACTATGAAACTGAACGTCATGTGGGCAAGTTGGGATGATCTAGCCTTGACAATAGAAATGAGGCGAGTTCTCAGAGCATCTAACTCACCTTGAAATTTAATCACAGGAAAGTCGGGTTTTTTCAACATCATGGTCTTGGTTTCACAGTCAATCCGAGCCCCATGCTTATTCAACCAATCCATACCCAAAATCACATCAAAGTCATAAATTTCCAATGGGATCAGATCCGCTTCAAACACCATATGTCCCACCAATAAAGCACATTCTCTGTACACTTCAGTCTTTAACAAGCTTTCCCCAAAGGGCGTTTGGACAATCAATTCCGGGAATAATGGGGACAATGGTATATCTGCATACTGAGCGAACCCATAGCTTACATATGAATGCTCCGCCCCAGTATCAATCAAAGCTCTTGCATAATTCCGGAACAATATAACGGTACCTAAAGGTTAGGCATGACATACGATTTAACTCTTTTGACATTTACCACTAACGAGAAGGGAAAAATAATTTAATGAAAATATAATTATCACAAACAACAAATTAAAGACTTACCCGTAATAGAATTCGGGTTGTTCTGAGCAGCTTCTCGAGTCATAGTGTATAGTCGGGTCTGAACTCTATCCCGAGTATTGAACCCCGATCCGGAGGCTTCTTTTCCGGAAGCTATGTGGGCAGTAATGGTATAACGACCAGTATTAAAGTTCCTGCTACCCCTACTTGCTTGAGTCTGTGTGCCCTGCCAATACGGGCAATCCCTACGAAGGTGATCCCGACTACCGCACTGAAAACACTTAGCAGGTAACGGGCAAGGTTCATCGTGGTCGTTGCGGCAATTCCTACAAACACTACCTCTCCTTGAAGATTGATTATTAGAATTAGTCCCCTTGGTAGGTTTGCCAAACCGCGATGCCTGGGGGGAACCAACAGAGCTACCATGAGAGGCCTCATCCGATGAGCCTGAACTACGGCTCTTTTTTGAAAAAGGCTCAAACGAAGAGTCTGAGTCCTGTCTTTTGCCTTTCCCCTTAAAGAATCTACTGAAGAACCCTGATTTCTACTTTGTCTTACGAGTTGCTTGTGACACTAGTTCTGCTTGCTTTGCTGTATCTACCAAATGACCATATGGCACAGTTCTTGTCGTATATGTGATCAGTGAAGATATTGAAGACTGCAAATCTAAAGCCAAGTCATTCGTTAATCGAGCACACAATAAGTCTTCATTCGCTCCCGGCATGTGTCTAAACAGCCTCCTCAACTTGTTATCATACTCACTAACTGACATATCTCCTTGTTTTAATGCCAAAAATTCACCAGAGATGCGTCCCTTTTCGAACTTGGAGTAATACTCTTTGTTGAACTCTGATAAGAAATTCTCCCAAGTTACCGAACCGCCTACTCGATCTTTCACACTAACCCACCAAGCCTTGGCATCTTCATCCAATAATCTGTGTCATGCCCCGACTCGGAATCGAGAACGGACAACCGCCACGATACCTCGTAATACGTGCCGCGCGTCACACGCACACGAGGTCTCGTGAAGCGTCAGTATCAAGGCCAAAACAAAACAACAATAAACAGTTCAAAAGTAAATAAGATGTAAAACATAGTTCCAAAATCCAAACATTAACATTAGAGCCTCAGGCTCAAATCCAAAGAAATGAACATTTAAGTCAAGAGTTTTCCTCTCAGCGGAAACATGATCAAGCATTACCAACAAAGTCAAATCCAAAAGGAAATAAAATAAAAGAAAAATAACGGATGGATTACAGCTGCCAATGGAACCCATACGTAGTGAGTAGTACCTCTACGGGGAAAACTGGTCTCCTAAGCCACCGACTCGTCACAACAAGGAGAACTCGAATCTAAGACCCTGAAATCACAACAACAATAGCGGGTGAGTACAAAATATGTACCCAGTGAGTGAGCCACCCTCAAAAGAGAACCTGGAGAGGGTGGGGTGCACTCACGACCAAAACAATTTATAAAGCCAGTATATAAAATAAACAATCAGTAAAATCAAACCCATGTTTCAAAATCCAGTTCTCGGTTTAAAACCATGCAAGAGGGCTGCCATAAAATCATATCGGAAGTGACCTTGGCCCGAGTCAACCTTCGGAACTGTCAGGGGCATTTTCGTCATATCATATTATAAACACAAACCATGCCCGTTCCCCTAACGTTGGCCTGGGTCCGGCATTGCGTGGTGGCCGCAACACACCCAGTTTGGCTCTCCCATGCACACGCCAACGGCTAGCTTGCGTGTCGGGCCTAGAGCCGACGGACCATGTGGATCCATAACACAATAACCATGGTCCGCCTAATACATCAAAGTACTAGCTAGTAAGCCACCCAAACAAGCCATACGTACTCCCTGGATTGCATCCAATCCACGAGTCCCCGTATGCTTTTCAATTGCTCAAAATCGTTTTAAGGTTTGCTCATGCACCCAAAAATAGTTTAATAAAAACCATTTTTAAAACACGTAATAAAAACAGTTTCCTCAACGGGTTCTCCGTTGAAGGAAGCCCACTCACAGTTTGGGGTCTCGTATACCCCCAAGATCCGTCCTCTGTGACCCAAGTCAAGCGTCCCGTCCGGCGTCTCTGTCGCCTAGTGGAGGGAACCAAAAATCAAAGTCATTAGAATTAAAACTCAATTAAAACAATGCTAATAAAGATAAAAAAAATAAAATTAGAAATCCAAAAACTCATAAACGTGCCCAACTAAGGCTTAATTTAACTTCAGAATAGTTCTAAGAGTTTAAAGACTCTTTCTGTGACTAAATCGGCATTTTCCAGCACTTAGAGGTAAAATCGTAATTACGATCATTCATAAAGGCCGACAATTTCTTTACGAAGTCACTAAGTCATCTCCCTTATTTTAACGGTACAATTCGTATGCTTAAGTGGTCAATTAAACTTCTAGGGGCAAAATAGTAATTTTACCCACTAAGGGTAAGATGGTAATTTCACTCGTATAAACCCGCCACTATGCTTAAATAATCAATTTTGGACATCCAGGGTAATATAGTCATTTTGGGGTCCGACTTAAGCTTAGGGGTAAACTTGTTTTTTTTTTTTTTCGGGTCGGACCGGCCAAGCCGCGGCTAGCCGAGCCGCAGCTGGCCCAACAGGCCAGCCACAGACTGGGCCAGCCTGCTGCAACAGCCAGGTCGCGCCTGGCTGGGCCGCGCGCAAGCCCAAGCCTGCTGCGCTAGCCCAGCAGGCGCTGGCCTGCCTGGTGCGCAGGCCAGAGGCCTGCTGGCTTGCCTGGCCGGCCAGGCAGCCGCCGGTAGCCGGAATCTGGAAATTTCCAGATTCCAGCGACCCCAAAAATACACCCCCTTAATTATTTCAAAATTTTCCAGCCCTCAAAACACCAAATTCCACCATTTTAACTTCAAAATTTCCATTTCTAACACTTATAAAACACTTTCAAGCCCAAAAATCAACTTCAACAACAACTTATCCACAATTAAAACAACAACTCACTTACCAAGCAAGCTCCTCCTTCACCCAACCTTCAAGATGATAAAAAAAAAAAACTCAAAAATCCTAAAACAAAACCCATAATCATCTTAGCTTCATCTTATGCACCTTATAAACAAAAAATAACAATCAAAACTAATCAAATTTGATGAAATTTAACTAACCCGTAGCTCCCTTTTCTCAAGATCCAAAACCCATAAATTTCCATCAATCTATAAACTTTTTGGCATGGAATGGATGAGGGAAGTGAGGGGAATTCAAAGGCACAATTGCATGTTGAATTTGGTTAAGATTTGGGGGTGGTTTGTAAAGAGAAAGAGGGTTGGTTAGAGAAAAGAAGAAAAAAAAATGTTTGAAGAAAGGGGGAAGAAGACAACCGGCCAAAAAAGAGAAAATATTGGCCTTTAAATAGTTTTGGGGTAAAATGACGATTTTACCCCCTCATCATCCCATCCACTTACTTAAATCCTCTAGTTTATCATTCTCATCAATTTGGTCCTCAAATCAATTCCTTTATCAAAATTCTTCTACTTTAATTAATTAAAAATAAAATAACTTAAACTCAATAATTCCCACTTAAATTCTTAATTTTAATACTCATAACTTTCTAATTAAATCATGGTATTTCAATACATCCAAAGCTTCATCATTCAACTGATAAGTTTGCAAAATATATTTCCAAGGCTGATGGCCATCTCATGTAGACCTTGGGCACGCAACAGCTTTGCCCCTTCGAGTTACAAATCACATAAATATTTCAGCAAACAGATTCTAGACAAACTATATAAACATTGTCTATGATTTAAAAAAAAACATGGAGCATGCTATAGCATAAGGTAAATCAGATAACAACTATAGCAAAAAACTCTCCATAGAACCAACTCAATCATCATTTACGTAAGAAAGAAAATGCAGTATTGAATGGTTTACAGTTTACACCAGAAGGAAAAGTAAAGTTTCTTCTTTTTCTTTTATTATTTATTTATTTTTACTTATTGGGATAGAGGTTGGAGGGTGACCAAATATTTGAAGTGAATAGTTTCAAGGTACAGAGTGTAAAAATGAATAATTTGATAAAAGGCAAGCACTCACAAACCTCATAGCTAAAACAGAACAAAAAGAGTCCAAGGGAAAAATAGCAACATTCAAAGGAAAAATTTAATTAGATTTACCATGTATTCCAAGTTTGTTAGATAAATTAGAACTAAAACCTCTTTGAATGATGAATCAGGCCCTCTTATATGGCAGAACGTTTGATCAATATAAAG
>AWUE01017412.1:0-11637 GCA_001974825.2 Corchorus olitorius
TATATATATATATATATATATATATATATATATATGAAAACTGAAACCGACCAATTGACGAACCGTGAGAAACCGATCCATATCGGTTACGGTCGGTTTAAGCGGTTTCTCGGTTACGACCAATTGGACGCATTCTCCTTTCCACCCAGAGTCAAGAAGGCCTATTATGACATTGGACCCGTAATCGGATCGTCGGCAAAGGCCACTAATGGATTTGGCGGTGTCTAGACCAAGGAAATGTGGAGAACGGGTTGTTTAGAAATGGCGAATACCGTCAGGGAAGACACTAAGAATTCCTTGGATTGTCTGTATCTATTGGTCTTGTTCTAGTGTTAGTTTAGCAGCAGAAGCAAAGAAGCCATAGAAAACATTTTTGTAGATGTGAAGAATGAATTTTGGTTTTTGTGTTTGGAAAGTGGTAGGGTTTTTGGAAGACAAGATGTTAGAACTCAACAAACTTTCTACCGTTGAGGTGAACCACTCTTCAACAGTGGAAAATGGGGTGGTTTGAGCCAGTTTTCAACGGGAAAAATGAAGGTTTGAGTTTTGGGGCGAGGGTTGCAGAGGAAACCACAGTGAAGGAAAGAAACACGGTGAAAACAAGAGACCAAGGGAGAGAAAGTCGAGAGATGGAGAGAGAGTGAGAGAAATTGAAAAATAAAAGGGTTTTAAATTTTCCTTATTTTCAAATATATATATACAAGTTGGTTGCCCCGCGTTGGCGCGTTGGGCATCTTTGATTTGTGGCCGTTATCAATTTGTTTCAAAGAGGTTCATAAGCAAATTTCTTTTTTCAAAGAGGATCATAAACAAATTTCTTTTGTCAGAATGATTGCATTTTATAATTTTGGGTTGTAGGAATGCTTATGTTTTAGAATATATAACAATGAGAATATACATATTTATGTCCTAGAAGAAAGAGAAAACGCTTTTAATACATACATAAGTATACATATTTATGTCCGGAAGAAAGAGAAAACGCTTTTAAGTGGCCAAACAGTCAATTACCAAAAAGGACAGGGAGAAAATGAAGTGTATGAAACTGATTGATGGGCTTCTTACTAATCTGGCAAGCGAGAAAAGACAAAAAAAAAAGCCAAAATGCTGGCTCCTCATCAATCTTGATTTGGAGCCTTTAGTAATTTCATTAGCCTACTCAAATAAGGTTTAGTAGTATATATTTTCAGAATTATATATATATAATTATATATATATATTATATAACTAAAAACTAACATAAATATATTATATATATCAAAACGACGTCGTTTTGATAATCGATTTCAGTCCTCCATCTTAGGAACCGCCACCGACGGCCTCAACCATTTCAACCGCGGTCTCAACCGAATTAACCGCCTCGCCTGAGCCAATTGACACCTCCATCGGTCGGTTTTAACCAACCGGTGAACACCCCTACACGTCAGCATATTAGACGGTATTAGTGTCATGTCAGCCATTTTGACGGGTCTGCCACAGCTTGATAACGCAAGGGAATGTGGGGAACACTTTTAATTGTAGAGGGACCATTTTGCAGCAAAAAACAGTAGAGGGATCAAATTGCAGAATTCACTTTAAGGGGAAAAAAAGGCAAAAAGAAAAACCCCTTTTTTCTTTATTAAAACTTATAAACAAATGGTTTTGGGCTAATTGGGTCATCAGGGGTTTAGGACTTTAGGGTTTTTTGGGTTAAAAAGAAAAAACACCACAAATCTGTTTAAATTTTGAAACAATCACGATTCACGATTGTTTTGGCTTTTAAGTTTTAACGGAAGTATTTGCTTCTGAGTTTTACAGCAGTTCTCTCTCCTGCTCCTGCTCCTGCAACGTTCAACTCCTCCATCTCTCATTCACTCCCTCGTCTCAAACTTAAGACATCCTTAAACCCTATAGACAATAACATCGAACGATGCTTGGGACTTTGGAGAGGATGAGTTCTGGGTTTTCTAGGTAACCCAACATCAAACGGAAGAAGTTAAGTTAATGCCATCGAGGTGTGTTGAGAGCTTTCATTAATTTTATTGGTCTTAATTTACTGTTTTTGATGCTCAAGTTTCACTTTTGTAGGTTTGGTAGTGTAGTGGAACCCATGTCTTATTCTTTCTGCAAAAAGCAAATTTACTGTAGATTTGGAACAATGATTTCACCTAGTTATTTAAAAGGTCTCAGATTTCTTCGAACCCATTCTCCCATTTCATTATCCGTTAGATATGTTTCAAGCATTGCAAGAAATGATGAATCTTTTACAGTTTCTTACCTCATAAACTCATGTGGGTTGTCCCCAGAATCTGCTTTATCAGTTTCTAAGAAAGTCCAACTTAAGAACAACCCCACTCAACCAGACTCTGTCCTTAACTTCTTCAAGAACCATGGCTTCTCGCAAACCCAAATCAGAAAAATCGTTGAGAGAATGCCCAATTTGCTTTTGTCCAATCCTGAGAAAACCCTTTTGCCCAAATTCCAATTTTTTTACTCCAAAGGGATTCCAAGCTCTGACCTTTCAGTAGTATTGTCTTCAAATCCAAGTGTCTTGGGATATAATATAGATAAGTGTATCATCCCCCATTTTAATTCCTTCAAGGACTTCACCCGCTGTGATGATTCTGAGGTTTTTCTTGCTTACAAGAATTGTTCTCACATCCTTACATGTAATTTCCAGTCTATTGTTGCTCCTAATGTTGCACTTTTGAGACAACATGGGGTGCCTGACTCAAATATCATGACTAAACTTGTTTGCCATCCAAGACACTTTACACTGAATCATGATAAGTTTAGAAGAACTGTGGAAGAAGTAGAGAAATTGGGTTTTAACCCCTTGAAGAGCAACTTCCTTGCGGCTCTTCAAGTTTTGGTACAAATTAGCAAATCAACATGGGAAAGGAAGTTGAATGTTTTTAAAGAATGGGGTTGGTCTGATGAAGACTTTGTTATTGCTTTTGAGAAGTTTCCAGAGTGCATGATGCTTTCTGAGCATACGATCATAAAGAAAATGATTTTTTTTGTCAACACAATAGGCTGGAAATCTTCACTTGTAGCACGCCGTCCAATTGTTCTTGGATTTAACCTAGGCAAGAGGATTATTCCAAGGTATTCAGTGCTTCAAGTTCTGTTATCCAAAGGTTTTATCAAGAAACCAACAAGTGTTCAGTTTCTGATTTGGAGTGAAAAAGAATTCCTTGCAAGGTTTGTGACCCCTTATGAAGATCTTCATTTGTTGAAGCTATATAAGGAAAAGATGAGCCTAGAAAATTAGATAGCCTGATGTAGATTGGTAAAGCTGAACGAATGTTGTTGCTGCTAATGCTGCTCTGTTTACTGTCTTTTTTTTTCATTTAATTTTATTTTTGAAGGTTTAATTTCAGTTATCTTCTTTGTCCAGCGTGATCACTAGTAGTTTAACTTCTTTTCTCCAGTGTTATTCTGTGAATGTTGAATTTCTTTTTCATGTCTGCCTGTTAAAACACTAAAAAACAGTGGCGGGAACTTGAGGACAGAATATGAATTATCTCCTATTTTAGACAATATGTTGATTTTTTTTTGTTTATATATGCCTTGCCCATGAATGATGTTTAAGAATCATTATTGAAATTTCTTCAAAAAGAATCATTATTGAAATAGTTGATTCATTTACTGAATAATGCAGAAATATCATTAAAGATATTGTTTGACGAAGAAATCATTTTATATTATGCCCTAGAGTCTTTGATTATTCAGTGCTTGCTTTCCAGAAAATGTAGTTCATTCACTGCCTTTATCTAATTAAGCATCAAATGAGCTTGATATAGATGGCTGTTTTGATGAATATATCAACAACTTTATTTTGTGATCCATCAATGGCAGCATATGTTGTGGTTTCATCATACATAAACAAAATGATTGCGAAAAATTCCAATCTGGAATGACTTATTTTAAAATGAATCAGTAGTGTTAACCCTTCTTGTCCATCAATTTAGTAGTATTTTAAGTGATCATTTTCCTTTCCATGCCTTCAAAATTATCTTTCTTGCAACATTAGACCATGTTTAAGTATCTTACTTTGTATGACCTCTGCTGGGCTGCCTTAACTGCTATTTTGGTTAAATCCAGTCTATTCTTTTTGTTTATAACTGTTGACAGATATTGCAGATGTGATGGAAAGCTATGAAATGATTTGCTTCATTAGAGAGTTAGTTTTTGATTCTGGTGCAGAGATTGTTTCAGCTTTTGTGATGTTTTCCAAGCTTTTAATGTCAAATATTGAGATTTTAGGATGCTACTTTGCAAATGGAAAAAAAGCAAAAAAATTGCAAAAACTTAACAGTGTTTTAGTTAAACTTAAAATCAAGAATTGTTCAAGCTTGAAAAAAGGGCAGTTTGGCTATGTTTTACTTCCAGACTGTATAAGTAAGGCCAGAGCAAAACAGGGGTAAGTTTTTGTAGCCATGAACATTGCTTAAATGAGCTTTGGAGAGGTCAATTGAGTAGCTCAGGTTTTTAGCTCATCTTGTTGGAATGCTTCATAAATTTAAGGCTTCCTCAATCAAAATAACAAAGCAAAATATGATTATAAGTAGCAAAAGATAACATAACATGGGGCAAAGTTAAGCATTAGAAACTTCATTGTCGTTCTTATTTTCGGCATTCGGTTTACCATCGTCAAGGTACTGCTGATACACATAGGAAATGACACCCCAAATAGCCAGCCCCATGGAGATTCCCTTCATATAATTCATTTTATCAAACATCGCCATTGTTGGATTAATAGGACATTTGATAAGAGAACAGAGAACCAGTTGCATAATTTTCTTCAGAGATTTGATCAGAGTCATATTTTTTTAAAACAAAAAATGTAAAATTTATCGAATGGTTGGTCCATATGTAAATGAAACCCGAACTTGATTCATCCGAAAATTTTTGAATTTGAAACCTAATCAAAATTGATTTGATTAAGAAACTCCAAATTTGAGAGGTGAATGATTTTAAAATATGGGGTTGGTCTGATGAAGACATTGTTGAGCTTTTGAAAGGTTGATGATGATTTCTGAGCACAAGATTACAGCAAAACAATGAATTTTATGTCAACACATTACAGTTCTTCTCACATAGCTTGAAGAAGATAATTATATACCTCAGTGTTCTGCTCTTCAATCAATATTGTTGTGCATTAACTTATTAGTAAAGTCAAAAGTGATTCTCTTTCAATGCCTTCTAAAATGTAAAAACTCAATAAGAATTGGCCTCTGTTAAGAAGGCACAGTGAACTTCAGATTACCCTCTATGCTGCTCTCTCCCTTCCAGGTTTATTTCTCAGTCGATTGAACACAATACCCTAGATTGCATATGAAAGTTGGAATTTAAAAGATATAGGCTCATAAAACACAGTCTCCTTACTTATAAAGGAATTTCAAACTCTCCTGGAAGTTAATTCTAGCTAAACTCCCTAGGAATATCTGGGAAGCCTCAAAATAAAGCTAATTAAGCTAATTAGAAATATTGCTTCCCCTGGTGAGTGATTTCTATAGTTATTCATTCAGTTTACACAGTTAAGATTTAACTCAAAAACTCAAAAGTATGAAACTGTTTCTACCTTTTCATTTCATCTATTAATTGTTAAGCCATCAAGGATTTGCATATATAAACAAGAAGAAATTGAAGTAAAATAGTTGCATCAGCACATTCCATGCAGACCATATCATATATAAAGGTTAAATTTCAAAATTTGCATATCATTTTCGCCAGTCTCAGCCCCACAAATCATGAACTTGAAAAGGAATGCATTGCAAATGAAAATTCATCATCACTCCATAGCTCAATAAATGAATAAGATCAGTGAGATTGAACATGAGAAGAAAAATGACAGAAATATTCATTTATGTTCAGCAAATCCTCATACATATAAAGACTAAATCTCAAAAATGGGGCTGACATATGCATATCATTTTCTCCAATTTCAAACTAACTTCATCAACTTAAGAAAGGAACATAAAATAAAATTCCTCAACTTACGCAATAGCTAAGCGACAAGTTAGACAACTGATGCATCATAAACAGGACTAGATCAGTGAGACTGAACATGAATTATTGTCTTCAGTTTTAGCATCTACTTTGAAACTCCTAGCTTTCCCTTATATAGCTTCAATAAATCAGGATCGCTGTAAGGGATCACGAACATTTGGAGGAACTTCTTTTCATTAGGGCCCAACACTTTGGCAAGGCTGACATTGTTGTTGATCAAACCTTTGGATGACAAACATTGAAGCACTGCAAACCGGGGAATAATTCTTTTCTCCAAGCTATATGCAAGAAGTCTTGGATGCTTGGCAACATATGAAGATCTCAAGCCCGCTGTATTGATATAAAATCCATCGTTGCTTTAATCTTGTGCTCAGAATACATCAAGCAGAAAGGAAACTTGACAAAAGCCAAAGCAATCTCTTCATCAGACCAACCCCATTCCCTATAAACATTCAATTTCCTTTCTTTGGTTGATTCGCTTATTTGAAGCAAAGCTTGAAGAGCTAACAGAAATGTTTGCTTCACTGGGCAGACACCTAACTTCTTTACTTGTTCCACAGTCCTTTTAAATCTCTCATGACTTATAGCAAAGATTGTTGGTTGATTAACAAATTGACTCATAATATGTGATTCAGGTACTCTACAGTCTCGCAGGATTGCAAGATTAGGAGCAGCAACAGAAGGGAAATCATTTACAAGAATCCATTGAAAACGCTTGTAAGTTACAAGAACCTCATCATCACTACAGCCAGCAAAATCCTTGATAAAATTAAAATTGGGAATGATGCGGCTATTTAAACCAGAATGTAAAACTTTTGGGCATGTTGATAAGATTTTTGCAAGGTTGGAACTTGAAACTCCTCTGGAGTAAAAGAATTCGAATTTCGGGTTTTCTCAGGTTTACACACCAGAATTTTAGGTGCTCTTGTAATGAGCTCTGCGATTTGGGATGGTGAGAAGCTCTGGTTCTTCAAGAAGCTCATGACAGAATCTGGTTTTTCTGGGGTTTCAAAGTGGACCCTTTTGGAAGCAAGTTTTGCAGATTTCGGAGACAACCCACATGAATTTATGAGGTAAGAAATGGTAAATGAGTTCTGAGGAGTCGCAGTTACTGACAAATATCTGATGGCTACTGATATAAGGGCATGGTTTTGTAGAAAGTTGACATCTTCAAAACTTGGTAAAATCCTGGAACTAATACCTCTATTGCAGAGTTGAATTTTGCAGAATGACCGAATCATTGAAACACTTTAACACAAAAGACAGCAAATGTAGAGCAGGTGATGATAAACACATACCTTGGAACAATATGTTTGATTAATACTTTCATGCCTAAGGAAAACCCCAGCTTTTTGTTTGATGGAGTTTTGATGCGCTCTACGTGTTTGACCATTTTCCTCTTCTATTTCTCTTCTAACGGGTGGTAGCGCAATACACCCCTCCATTTTTTTTTTTCAATTTGTGGTTACCAATTTTTATAGTTTCAGAAACAATTTGGACCTGAACTTGTAAGAAAGTGGTGAATTAGCCTTTGAGCTTTTCAAATTTTCAATTGCATATCTCAACCTGTAAAAAATAGATAAATTAGTTTTTTTTTTTACCAAAATTGGTTAAGGTTTTGGGTTAATTGGGTCATTAGAGGTTTAGGGTTTAGGTTTTTTTTTTTTTTCTCGGGTTAATTGGGTCATTTTAATTAAAACTTATAAACAAATGTCATTTTAATTTTAGAAAGAAAAAAAACCACAAATCTCAATCTGTTTAAATTTTGAAACAAATCTCTTTCCTGCTCCTGCAACTTCCAACTCCTCCATCTCTCATTCCCTCCCTCGTCTCAAACTTAAGACATCCTTAAACCCTAGATGAGAACGATGCTTAAGACTTTGGAGAGGGTGAGTTCTGGGTTTTCAAGGTAACCCAACATCAAATGGAACAAGTTAAGTTTATGCCATCAAGGTGTGTTGTGCTTTCATTAATTGCATTGGTCTTAATTTAATGTTTTTGATGCTCAAGTTTCAGTTTTGGAGGTGTGGTAGTGTAGTGGAACCCATGTCTTATTCTTTCTGCAAAAAGCAAATTTACTGTAGATTTGGAACAATGATTTCACCTAGTTATTCAAAAGGTCTCAGATTTCTTCAAACCCATCCCCTCATTTCATTAGCCGTTAGATATGTTTCAAGCATTGCAAGAAATGATGAATCTTTTACAGTTTCTTACCTCATAAACTCATGTGGGTTGTCCCCTGAATCTGCTTTATCAGTTTCTAAGAAAGTCCAACTTAAGAACCCCACGAAACCAGACACTGTCCTTAACTTCTTTAAGAACCATGGCTTCTCCCAAACTCAAATCAGAAAATCGTTGAGACAATGCCCAGATTGCTTTTGTGCAAAGTTGAGAAAACCCTTTTGCCAAAATTCCAATTTTTTTATTCCAAAGGGATTCCAAGCTCTGACCTTTCAGTGGTGTTGTCTTCAAATCCAAGAGTCTTGCAATGTAATATAGATAACTGTATCATCCCCAATTTTAATTCCTTCAAGGACTTCACCCGCTGCGATGATTCTGAGGTTATTCTTGCTTACAAGGATTGTTCAGCCATCCTTGCAGAGAATTTCCAGTCTATTATTGCTCCTAATGTTGCAGTTCTGAGAGAACATGGGGTGCCTGACTCAAATATCATGACTGAACCTGTTCGCAATCCAAGAAAATTTATACCGAATCATGATAAGTTTAGAAGAACTGTGGAAGAAGTAGAGAAACTGGGTTTTAACCCCTTGAAGAGCAACTTCCTTGCGGCTCTTCAAGTTTTGGTACAAATTAGCAAATCAACATGGGAAAGGAAGTTGAATGTTTTTAAAGAATGGGGTTGGTCTGATGAAGACTTTGTTATTGCTTTTGAGAAGTTTCCAAAGTTCATGATGCTTTCTGAGGATACGATCATAAAGAAAATGAATTTTTTCGTCAACACAATGAACTGGAAATCTTCATTTGTAGCATGCTGTCCACTTATTCTTGGATATAGCCTAGGCAAGAGGATTATTCCAAGGTATTCAGTGCTTCAACTTCTGTTATCCAAAGGTTTTATCAAGAAACCAACAACTGCTTCGTTTCTGATTTCTAGTGAAAAAGAATTCCTTGCAAGGTTTGTGACCCCTTATGAAGATCTTCATTTGTTGAAGCTATATAAGGAAAAGATGAGCCTTGAAAATTAGATAGCCTGATGTAGATTAGTAAGGTTGAACAAAGGTAGCTTCTGCTGCTCTATTACTGTCCTTTCTTTTTGTGAAGAATTAAAATCACTTATCTTCTTTGTTCAGCATTATGTCATTAGTAGTTTAATGTCATTATGGAGATTTTCAGTTGTTGAAGCTATACAAGAAAAAGATGAGCCTAGAAAATTAGATAGCTTGATGTAGATTGGTAAAGCTGAACAAATGTTGGTAAAGCTATACAAGGAAAAGATGCTTATGCTGCTCTGTTTACTGTCTTTTTTTCTGTCTTTTTTTCTTATAATTTTATTTTTGAAGGTTTAATTTCAGTTATCTTCTTTGTCCAGCATGATCACTAGTAGTTTAACTTCTTTTTCTCCATCGTTATTCTGTGTATGTTGAATTACTATTCCATGTCTGCCTGTAAAAACTCTAAAAAAAAGTGGCCGGAACTCGAGGATAAAATATGAATTATCTCCCATTTTATACAATATGTTGATTTTTTTTTGTTTATATATGCCTTGCCCAGGAATGATGTTTAAGTATTATTATTGAAATACTAGCTGTTTCATCTACTGAATGCAGAAATATCATTAAAAATAATATTGTTTGAAGAAGAAATCATTTCATATTATGCCCTAGAGTCTTTGACTATTCAGTGCTTGCTTTCCAGAAAATGTAGTTCATTCACTGGCTTTATCTAATTAAGCATCAAATGAGCTTGATATGGATGGCTGTTTTGATGAATATATGTGATTCCTCTTGAAAAATATCAACAACTTTATTTTGTGATCCATCGATGGCAGCATATGTTGTGGTTTCATCATACATAAACAAAATGATTGCGGAAAATTCCAATCTGTAATGACTTACAACCTTATTTTATTATATTAAAGCATCATTAGCATAAAGAAATTTTCTAATCAGCACCATAATTTCTCGGCCAGAGACAGTAATAAGAAGCCTAAGTTCATATTATACTGCAAAACTATCAGTACGGTGATTTCCCAGAAATAGAAGTTCAGATTCTAAAATCTGCCTTCAAGAGCCTTAATATAACAATCAAGCGAATACTGAAGAACTTGAAGTACTGCGAACCGAGGAATGATTCATTTCTCCAAGCTAAATCCAATTAATTGTTGGCATGAAAATTTTTATTGCTGCATGAATTTTGTGCTTAGAAATTAGAATACATCAAGCAGTATGGAATGATTCATTTCTCCAAGCTAAATCCAATTAATTGTTGGCATGAAAATTTTTATTGCTGCATGAATTTTTTGCTTAGAAATTAGAATACATCAAGCAGTATGGAAACTTCCCAAGAGGCAAAGCAGTCTATTCATCAGACCAACCCCATTCCTTTATAAACATTCAATTTCCTTTCTACAGTTGATTTACTCATTTGAAGCAAAGCTTGAAGAATAAGCAAGGAAATTGGTATTGACTTGTTAATTTTTCATTTATTATTATCTTCCCAAAACTATATAAACTCACAAAAGAAAAAAAAAGAAACAAAACACACGAAGATAAAAGAAAACCCAGAGATGTAAGAAAGTGTACTTATCTCATCTTCAAGGTCAAGACAAGCCGCTAATTCTTACGAATTTTCAAAGTTTAGGAACATGATACCTTATCTCATCTTAAAGGTCAAAACAAGCCGCTAATTATTTAAAATTCACAAATCTATCAGACTTTTACTGTGAATTTTTTGCATATTAGGCTTTTGCTTGCAGAGTGCCTTTCACTACAAATACAAACCTTAACTACTTTGGTCAACCTCGGTTGGTAGAGTCCTTTTTTTTTTTTTTGGTACAGGTAGAGTCCTGTTTTAAACCAAGTTAAGATAGATTTTACTTGATAATTACTATAAATTAATTAATCATCAGTTTGTTTTGAGGGAATTAATTAATCATCATTTAGTTACTTGTGAACTATAAGTCTATACAAACAATTGAACACTAATCTATTCTTTATTCTGTATTAGTAATATATAATACCGGCCACTAAGTAAAATATATATATCTATACTATATTAAAAAGTACATACTCTTGTAAAACTTTTGAATCGCCCATTATACCCTTATTTTTCGAATATATTTCTTAAATGCCATTGTTTAGACTTTTATTGTTTTACTCAACTAAAAACTCTATTTTTCCCTAAAAAAAAACTAAAAACTCTATTTTTATTTTATTAAATATAATATCCTTATAACTATTTAATTTTTACCATTGTACTATTTAATTAAAAAAAATTATATATATTAGAATTTTTTAAATATATTTTTATAATTTTACTCAACTAAAAACTCTATTTTTTGGCCAAAAAAAACTAAAAACTCTATTTTTATTTAATGAAATCTAATATCCTTATACCTACTTTATTTTTATCAATTTACTAATTTAATTAAAAAACTTAGATATTATAGAATTTCTAAAATATATT
>AWUE01017414.1:0-16490 GCA_001974825.2 Corchorus olitorius
GTTTTACAATTATTCTACTAAAAACTCTATTTTTATTTAATTAAATTCAATATTTTTATAAATATTTTAATTTACCATTTTAATTTTAAAAAATTGGAGACTTTTTTTTTCAATTATAATATAAACTAATTTGAACAAAAAAAATTATAATATAAACTAACAAAAATCTTATTATCAAGTTTAAAAGTTAAAAAATTTACCTAATCATTAATTATTCATCATTTTTTAAAATGATTAAGTTAAAAATTTATTTAAAATTTAGTTATTGTGATTGACCTTTTTCAATTGTGGAGTGTGTATTGATAGTTTAATATATTGGAATGTATAACAAGAATTTAAACTTTTTAAAAATAAAAAGAAGAGTAACATGTAGGGGTGTAATCGAGTCGAGCCGGGTCGAATAATGAGATACCCGAGCTCGAGCTCGACACTATTTCCCGAGCTCGATACTCGGCTCGAGCTCGACCGAGCTCTGAATATAAAGCTCGAGCTCGGCTCGAGACGGGTATCGAGCTACCCGAGCTCGACCCGATAAGCTCGATAATGACAAAAAAAATTCGATTTTCAACATTTTTAAGCTTGGGCTCGTTCAAGCTCGAGCTCGAGCTCGAAATTTTTTTGCTCCATTTTTTGAAATTAAATCTGCAAATTTCATAATAATAATATACACCACATCCACATACAACTACACCAAATGATAATCAAGTCCAAACCAATTAGAAATGATAATCAATTCCATACCAATTAAACCACAACACTAAATAAAATGACACCAAAATAACATTGTTAAGAATAAATGTCTTTAGGAAATAAAAAGAAACTTTCCTAGCCTCCTTGGTCCTCCTCATTTAAGTTCAACTTCAATTGATTTCTTCTCATTCTACAATGTACAAAGCAAGAAAAAAAACAATTAAAACTTATGGAGTAAAAAGTTCCATTTCCAAGACAGACCCTTCACTAGAAACCAGAGGATCAACCCAACCAAACTTACATTTTTAGCCAACATATGTACAACAATCATATATAAGTCCTTGTTCATGTAGGGGAACTAGACAAAATATTATGCAGCAAAATAGTAATTCATGGTAAGGTTTGAACAACATGATGATTCAGCTTTTTTCTGTCAACTTTTCATTTGCTCCACACAAAGGAAAAGCTTCTGATCTTTTTCTTGCATTGTTTTAGCATTTTCTTCTTAAATATCTTCTCTGGAACGTACAGGTTTTGTAGGTCTAAGATTAAGAACTTCAATCAAGCAACAATGGCTAACTTAACCATTAACAAAGTATATGGTTTAATGTTCCTTCTAGTCTAGAGATTAGCATTTTTCTTCTTTTCTCTTTATACTTTGCTTCAAAGTTTGTATCATTTAGATATTGTAAACACTACTAACATAAATCCTCACATGGGAAATAATTTTATAGAGATGAATTTAGAATAAAATTTGGATATACTCTTATGCACGCATGGCTTAAAATTAAAAAACAAAAACAATAATGTTATCATGTTTTTAAGGTTACAATCCTTATTAAGAATCTGAAAAGCATATATATTAAAAACTAAAATCAGATTTGCCCCACGTAGGAGAAGAAGAGACACCAATAAATAGTTCCAAGGATTGGACAAAATAAACAATCCATATTGCAATTCAATAGAACAACAGGGGATGCCTAAAGCTACCACGTTTAAGCAAAGAAACTGGAAAAAATCCTTGTGTTCATGCATGTGGAGAATTACTGATGAGAGTGAAATTCAAAGACCTAAAATAAAAGACTATATTCAAGAATTTCTATAAGCAAGAACCAGATTCAGATAATTAACTTACTGTGTTTGAACCAACAAATGATATAGCTTTTATATCCTCATCATCACAAATATAATTGACAACATCCTCCTGTCCATCGATGAAAATCCAAACAGATAAGTTAACGACATTGAGAGGTGAGAGTGTTAAGCCGTGAGAAGTAAAGCAAAGAGAAAAATAGAGAGGTAGAGAGGAAAGCGGAAAAGAAAGGGAATTAGCAGTGACCAGAGAGACCTTGAGAGTTGAGAGTGTTAAGCCGTGAGACCTTGAGACCAGGGGGAGCTTCCTCGTCGAGAGCTGCAACCCTAAAACAAACTAAGATATTGAGAAAGTGAAAAAAGGAGTGAAGCGAAACAGACCAGCGCGAGTTTCGTTGTTGCTCATTGAGGAGTTTGAGGAGAAGAAAATGAAGAATAAAAGAAAGGAAGAAGAAAGGGCGAAGAAGAATACCTCAGAATCGAAGGTGGGCGAAGGATCTGGAAATAAAGGAGGTGGAGCGCGGAGGGGAGGAAGATTTGGAAATGGAGGAGGCGCAGCGCAGAGTTGAGAGTCGAGAGTTTGGCTGTCGAGAGACAGAGGGAAATGGGAAATTAGGGATTTGATATTGAACAAATTAGGGGTTTTTAACTTAGGGATATAAATGTAATTTATAATTAAAATATAAAAATATTATATATATATATATAGGATTTATATTCCATGCACTGTCAGTGTATAGAGGCCATACACTGTCAGGCCATAGAATTATGCCACCTCATTAATGAGAAAACCCAAAATCTTGTAGGCCCTTCTAAATAAATTACAAGAATTCTTTTTAATAATTAAATTAAATTATAATTTTTCAGCATAAACCAAATCACGATCTGCTCTTTTCTACGCCTCATCGTCTCCATCCCATCCCCAACTTCCTTCGACAACCTTAGCCCTAACCTATTTGGTACGACTCAATCATCGTTATTGCAGAGATTGGCTAGATTTCGTTTCTCTCTCAGCGCGATCGAGGGGAAGTACGTGGTAAGGGTCTTTTCTTTTAGGTTTTTTTAGTAATTAATTTTTTTTCTTTCCGTAGATTGATGTTTGATTTTGTTATTTTGATTGGATTTATGGGGTTTTTATTCAGATTTTGATTGAAGTTTAGTGGGTTCATTATACCGATCTCCCATTGATACATTTTCATACATAATTGGGAGGCCGTATTCCAAATAAAAAAATTGCAATTTCATTTGGTTAATATTGCATCCTACTGTTGCGTTGTGGTCATAAGTTTTGAGAATTCAATTGAAATTTCTCTCTAAAGATTTGGGTTAAGCTGTAGAATTTCTCATTTTGTAGTATTCCATGTATCCCATTTAGGGAGATGAAATGGGTTATTCCTAGCATTATAGTCATTTTGGAGCATGAAAAGTTTGATATCGGTAACTAAAAATTACGGATAGGAAGAATTATGAAGTTATTGAACTTTATATAGTTGTTTCAAGAGGATCTAGGTAAACAATGCAACTCTAGTCAATATTTGATTCTAGTCTCAGTTTGATCAATTTGCTAGCAACTGTGTGTGGGATGTTTGACTTAAATGATTGCGTTTAGTTGAGAAAAGTATTTGCTTTTATTATTAATTTAATTATTATATATATTAGCTGGTTAAATGTTAATCTTAAATGGAGAATTGGGTAAGCAATACGCCAATGCTAATAGATGAATATTTAGCCTTATAAACATATATAATGCCATACCTTCAAAAGAAGGGGAAGATGCCTTTTGTGTGGTATTTAGCTGTGATGATTTTGAGATCTATAGATTCTTTTTTTTTTTTGACAACAGAGATCTATAGATTCTATACTGTTTAGTCAATGCCTATGATTAAAACAAAAATCATATTTTGGTTCTATATTATATTTGTTCCTCATTCACTTTTTGGAATTTTAGATAATACTCATATAAGGGTTTATTGTGTGCTGACCATCATCTTTTCCTTTTCAGGAAGCAAGAGAGTTGAGTCAAGGCATTTCTATGACGGCCTTATAGTTGTTCAACTTAAACAGAAGCTAGAAAGCTCCTTTTTGTTAAATGATTCAGGGAAAGTACTTGATTCAATGCATATTCAGGATGTGATAACTTGGATTGCAATAATAGTCGGCTATGCCCAGAATGGTAAAGAAAAGGACTCTGTAAGGTTCTACTAGCAGATGATTGCTAGTGGCACAAAACCAGACTTCATTATTTTCATAGGCTTACTGTTTGCTTGCAACCATGCTAGTCTGTTGGAAGGCGGTCGCTCCTATTTTGTCAGATTTTCAGTTTCTAGATTATGAATCTCAAGATAGTAAAGTAGGTGCATAACATGTTTGTATCTTTTACAAAGGAACGACTTCTATTGTATTTGTAGCTTCTTACTTGATCAATGCAACTACTACCTGGTAAAAAGTATTTGTCTCTCCAAATATTTGAACCGAGTGGAAGAAATTTATTTCACTGTTTGTAATCTCATTTTTTTAGTGCTTATATAAAAGCTAGTATATACAAGGCAGATTCATTTGTCTTGGTTTTGCAATTTGTGTTCCTTTATCTCAAACTTGTAATACTTGCCTAATTCTCTCTTCCGCATGATATATATCTCAACACATTGTTTGTTGCTTCCATATGAGCTTTGTGTAGTCCATCATCTTTATTGCATGAAAATGCATATTTAATCATCCAATAAATCCTCCGCTATTTTTTAATCGACAAGAAAAGAGATGGAATAGAGAGTGATGAAATAAGTAATGTTACTTTTACTTATCAGCTATTTAATAACAAGACGGAAATATTATTAAGATCATTATCCACAAAAAACATATTAAGAAGCTAGAGGGAGAGCACCCCTCTAGCACCCATGTTGTAGATGAAAACATATGAATCAAAATTAAAGTGCAAACTGTTAACCCAAGAAGATGAAAACATATGAATCAAAATAAAAGTGCAAACTGTTAACCCAAGAAGCTGAAGCTAACAAAAGTAGCCAAGAAATTCTAATTTCTTCCATCTTATAGTTCAAGCTCTCTAAAGAGTAGAAGGAAATATATTTCTGCTTTGCGCATGCCTAGACGATTCATAACATTTAAAGTCAAAACTTTTGAAGTTAACTTAAGCGGCCTTAACAATGCCTAAGCCTTCTCACTTGTTCCAATTTGCGTAGCCTGCCTGGTTGTTAAATCCTACAAGAAAATCAAATATAATTATATATCAATCATAAATACTTATTATAAAAATGTATAATTTCATCAAATTATAATAAAATTTTTAAATTAATATTTTACCGTGGAATTTGTTGGATGAGATTGAGACTCTAAAGACATACTTCCTTGTCCTTGGTTCAAATTCTGAGGTGTATTTGAATCCTGAGTGCATGTAAAAATATTTCATATCATCTTTTATTTTTAAGTCAAATACAATCTTGATTAATTAAGTACCTGGTCTATATGAGAAGAAGACACTTGTTTTGTTGCATTGGGATCTGATGTTATTTCAGCACTAGAACCACACCTTCAAAACATGGAGAATAAGAATTAGAAAAAGTTGAAATCTTCTACTTAAACAACATATATCACGAAAATATTTGATTGTATCATATGAAGTACTACCTTGATTCTTTTAGCAATCGGCAAGTGCGTATTGTATGACCCTTCTGCTTACAATGTGAACACTTTTTTGAACCTTTTTTGCTCTAATGATCCTTTCTTTCTTATGGATTTGGGACGTCCTTTGGTAGTCACATGGGGGAGGATCAAGCAATATTGTAATTTTGACTCAAAAGATGTGTCTCCTCATCTCTCAAAACAGCTTCAGGAACATTCTTGCTAATCACCACATCAGTAGGGCTATTACCCTTGTCATCTTCAATTTTTAAGGCATCAAGTTCTTCAAACAATCGCTGTAAACCTCCAATGGCAATATCATAATGTTTTTGAGACCTCGAAGCCTTTTCTGAAAGCTCCAAAGAATGAACCATGACACTATTAAATAACATCATTGAAGACGTTGGAGCATTATTATCATGATCCGAGGGGATATCAACTTCTCCCTTTTTAGCATTTCTTGTCCACCGATCTAAAAAGTAATGATGATTAGGTATTGAGTGCACCTTTTTCTAATAAGGACTGCCAATTGATGCCTACAAGGAATGCCTACAAATTTCAAACATGTGACATTTTACAAGCTGTAGTTGTTGACGATACATCAAATGTCACAATGTATTCTGGTTTTTTCTTGTCAAATTCATGCACTCCATACTTGTAAACTTGCTCAACTGCATTAATCTTTTCCGCAACATACTGTTGAGAATGAATTAGCTCATCTTGAAACTTTCTAAACATTTTTCTTGTGTAAACTATAGAAGCTTCTTTCTCCATTGGATACATTGTCTTCAGAATTGGCTTTGAATTCATTGTTTTGAAATTTTGCTCCCTTTCTTTATTGTATCTTGCATCAAGGGCCTTATCATATTGGATCACAAACTTACTCATCGGTGTGCTTGCATTGACATAGTCTTTGAAGTACTTGTTCATACTTTCACTTCTCTGTGTAGTAGACATTCCAGCACAAAAGCTACTCCGCACATAAGCAGGAATCCATTTTTCTCGAATAGAATATAACTTTTTAAGCCAACTATTTTCTTGCAGACCATACTTCCCCATTATTGCTGCCCATTCAGATTCAAACTCACTTGGAAGTAAAACATTATGTATACACTTGGCAAACTGACTCTTGAAATCATCAAACTTGTGATAAACATGGCTAAGGTTCTCTGGAAACTTTTTTTCAATATGCCACATGCAATAATGGTGTACACTGTTAGGCAAAACCTTCGCAACTGCATTACTTATGGAAGCATCTTGATCTGTAATAATTGTCTTTGGATGATTTCCGTACATTGCTTCCAACCAAGTTTTTAGCAACCAAATGAATGTTTCCTCTGTCTCATCCCACAATAGAGCACAACCAAATAAGATGGATTGATGATGGTGATTAACTCCGGTGAAAGGAACAAAAGGCATTTTATATTTGTTTGTCAAATAGGTTGGGTCAAAAGTAACAGCATCACCAAAATACTTATAAGCTATCCTGGATCTTGAATCAGCCCAAAAACAATTCGCCAATTTACCTTCAGCATCCATTTGTATTGCATAAAAAAATCCTGGATTCTTGGATTGACATTCTTTAAAATAAGTGAGCATCAACTGTGCATCACCCTTTTCAAGTTGCTTTTGTCTTTTATTACTCAAATAATTTTGAATATCACGCTCAGTTAAACCAACCTTGTCAATGCCACCGGATTCAGTAGCTAAAACTGACATGATTTTGCTTGGACGAACTCCTGAATCATCAAGTACATCAATCAAATTTCGTTGAGCTCTTGTCCTTTTTCTATGAGCACGTAGAAATGGAGCACTTTTCGGAGTAGCAAGCTCGTGATTGTGATCTCTCGTGAATCTTGAAATTATCCATCTATCAACACCAACTTTCTTAGACACATATATCATAGCCTTACAACCTGTTCTTGTCTCATCAGGTGCTACTTGAGTCCTATCTTCCCTGTTAACATATTTTTTCGCACGGTGACCTTCCTTTGAGCAGACAAATTCTTGCCCGATGATCACTTGAGTTCTTCGGGATTTCGTTACGCGACTCCTACGAATCCCAAATCCTTTATGTTTTGCATACTTGGTATAATACTCTAAACCTTCTTCCAACGATTCAAACTCCATTCCATTATACGGCTCTAGAATCTCTTGGTTATTACCACTATTTTCCTCATTCCCATGCTCATCATGATTCTCATTGGATACCTCTAAATTAGTTTCACAAAGATACTCTTGATCAATCCCATCAACTAAAGTGATTTCTTCATCCATAGGAGGTTCCACCATAAATCTGGAAAAAAAAGAATTACATTATATTTCAATTCAAAATAGCAAATTTTGAGTCATCAAAGCATGGTTGAAGGACCATGCCTTTATCCACACTAAAACTACTACCTAATTAACAGAAGACAACCCTCTAGAAATCTCACATATATATACACACAAAATAATAATAACAACAGAAGGTAACTTGGTAAAAAGACTGGTATTATTATGATATAAAAATCAAGCATAGATGATATATAGTAGATTAATTAGGTAATGTCAGCCAAGATAGTAGGCATCTATTAAAGGAACCTAAACCTATTGATATGTGTATGAAACTCTGCATAAGGAATATGGATATTTCAACACTACAAACATAGTGCTCGTGCTATTAAAGGTATAAGACCCTTTAAAAATAAATTCCTAAGAATAAACATGAAGAAATTAAAGCAATTATAAGATTTTTATAGACCTTGGTGGATTATATATTCCATACCTTGTAATTTTGTTTGTTGGTGAATCTACTGATGATTGTTGAGACAAAAGTAAAACTATTTTGTGCAATAAGGAGATTCTTGAAACTAATCTTATATTTGTATCCCAAGTAACTAATATTTTTGAGAGACAATGCATGAATTGTTCACATGATACCCACTTATTATATTAGTTTCAATTTCAAACCTACATGCTAAATCGATCAAAGAAGTCTTTGATTAGTTGCACAAATTCCAAATAAAGCTAAACTTAGAAGTTAGAATATCATGATGTGTAGTTTTCTAAGAAAAGAATTATACCAAGCCTTGGGGCCTTTTGCTTGTTAGCCCCCAAACCCAATTCACTTTAACTGGTGCAACGTGAGAGGACACCCCAAATCAACATTCGGCTCAAAGAGATTTGATTTAGCAAATGAAAGAGACGAAGTCCGACGACCGGTCTACGATGACCAAGTCCCCTTCGTGCAGGAGCCGAGCTCTGCAACAAAAAAAAAGCCAAATTTCCTCACGTTAAAAGCCAAAACTAATTCAACCATCGGCTCATGAAATCTAGCGAGAAGATAAAGATAATTATAATTGAATGAATTCAGTCTTATAAATCAGTCTTTGGCTAACAAATAAACCTTGAATTCAGTCTTATAAATCACGAAATCTAGCCAATCTCTGCAATAACGATGATTGAGTCGTACCGAATAGGTTAGGGTTAAGGTTGTCGAAGGAAGCTGGGGATGAGATGGAGACGATGAGGCGTAGAAAAGAGCAGATCGTGATTTGGGTTATGCTGAAAATTATAATTTAATTTAATTATTAAAAGAATTCTTGTAATTTATTTAGAAGGGCCTACAAGATTTTGGGTTTTCTCATTAATGAGGTGGCATAATTCTATGGCCTGACAGTGTATGGCCTCTATACACTGACAGTGCATGGAATATAAACCCATATATATATATATATATATGAGCCGAGCTACCCGACGAGCTTCGGGTCAAGTAATGGAAAGCTCGAGCTCGGCTCGATAAACTACTCGAGCTACCCGAGCTCGAGCTCGACCCGACAATACCCGAGCCGAATTCGAATTTTCTTCGAATCGAGCCCGAATAGCTTGCGAATAGTCCTGTATCGCTTACACCCCTAGTAACATGCAATTATTTCCTTTGACCTATAAAGTTAGAGGAGTTGACGCAAAAAAAAAAAAGTTAGAGTAGTCAATTGGGCGGGTTGGACGAGTTTCGGGTCATACTCATCTGGGTCTATGTTCATATGAGTGAGGTAATTTTCTCAGATCATTCGGGTTTCGGCTCATCTGGATTCAGGTCATTCCGGTCTCAGGTCTGCTGGATTTAGGGTCATGCAGATTCGGGTTTTGGCCTCAGGTTACACGGGTTCTAGGTCATTCGGGTTTTGGATTTTTCAGGTTTAGGACTTGAATCAATTGGGTCAGCCTTTAAATTTTTAAATGTTTAATTCTTAAATTTATTTAAAATGGTTAAAATTATAACAATGTGTATTTTATTGGATAAAACATAATTTTAGTTTATAATATTCTTGAGTCATCGGGTTATCTTCTCGGGTTATTCGGGTTACGAGTTTGTCGGGTCTGGATAGGACAGGTTCAGGTTGTTTAATTTCTCTAGTCAAATCGGATTCGGTCGGATTGGGACAGGTTATCGAGGTTGGATCAGATTTTAACAGTTTTACTTATAATTAATTTCAATTATTATTTTAATTTTCTTTTAATTTAAACACGATTGGTCACGTGCACCGCACGTGGAAGTGAAAACTAGTTTAAAAAAAATATTTAAACTCAAAGTTTAGTATCAAGATAACTTATCTCATCTCCAAGGTCAGGACAAGCCGCAAATTCTTAGGAATTTTCAAAGTTTAAGACATGATTCCTTATCTCATTCTCAAGGTTAAGACAAACCGCTGATTCTTAGAAATTTTCAAAGTTTAAGAGCAAGGATCCCTAATCTTTAAGGTCAAGACAAGCCGCTAATTCTTAAGAATTTAGGATTCATTAGACTTTTACTATGAACTTTTTGTACATTAGGCTTTTACCTACAATGTGCCTTCTGCTACAAATCCAAATCTTAACCACTTTGGCCAACTTCTATTTGACGGAGTCGTGATATTAAACCAAATTAAAATGGATTTTACTTGATAATTATTAATTAAATAGTTATCAATTTGTTTGAGGGAATTAATTAATCATCTAGTTACTTGTGAACTATAACAAACAGCTAAGAAATAATTTATTCTATACTAGTATAAACTATATATAATTTTTAACCCCACCAAATTTACTTAAAGTTTCTTCCTACTTTTGTTCTGGTGCGAGAGACCTGCCCCGTTTTTGTCTTTTTTTACCTCATAAGATTACTGAAGTATCCAAAGTCAGGTCATTCTTTCCTTAATGACCTTTGTCCTTTTTTGTAATTGGAAGAGTTTTGGAACCGAATTTAAGAGCCGGTCAGTCGGATACATTAATTGTTTGGTTAATTGTTTTGTTTTATTTTCCTTCTTTTTCTTACAGGTAGTCGGTTTCATTTTTGATAGAAATTGGGTCAATGCTCACGCTAATATTCTGATTATGCGAGGAAAGATTTCTTTTTTTTCCCCCTCTATTTTCCATTGGGATTTGCCGGTTCAAATTTTCTTTTGGAATTCGAAAAGTTGGGTTCGATGAATTCATTCACAGTAATGGCTCATTCTTGGGTAAACGATTGTCCCCTTTCTATTTTTCGTTTGGTTTTTCCCTGCCTTTGTTCTTCGCTGCGATTTCTTCAAATTGTTTGGAGCTTCGATCCTATTTAGAATAACATATACCAGGTATGTTTGTTAATAAACTCTTACAAAGAATTCTTTTACCATGAATTAAAGGCGTTTTACTATTAATTTTTAACCCTTTCTTTGATCACGTTGGTTCGTTTTAATTTGTTGATTTCCCCTATTAAAATTGTTTCTTCTGTTATCTTTTCTGTTTGGTTCCTAAATAGAGAACTAATCAATTCCTTTTGATCATTCTCTATTTTCACATGTTTCAGGCAAGTCAAGTTACGTGTCTCTTTGCTGTGGAAGTCTATTGTGCTCAAACGGCAAGTTTTAAGAATTTTATTGCCAGAGGTTAGATTGAGCACCTACTAATTTTGCACCTCTCCTCTAAAGTTATTTCAATGTCCAGTATATGTGAGTGGTTTTTAGTATAGATTAGGTGAGGGTAAAATTTGTATGGTTTTGCCATGTGTATTGGTAATTTCTTCAGAGGTCTATTGAGAGGAAATTGCATTAACATACCAAAATGCTCTTCAGCTTACTACAGATTCAAGAATTAGTGGAATGGGTTTTTTATCTTTTATTTTTATTTTTGTGTGCAAAAAAACATTGCTTTGATAATTGTGCAGGGGGTTTAGGGTGATTGGAAATTAGAAGAGATGTTAGAGACTTCCTATTAGTCTTGCACCTTTTCATAATTGAATTAACGTGTGTAAATGATTCTGGAAATGGGAAGTAAAATAGATGCTCCCTCAAAGTTTTGGGTGGGTAATAGTGTAGTCAGTCCAATAGGTCTTGGTCAAATTTGATGCAAACTTGAAAGTGTAACTTAGGTGCCATTTATTAGGTAATGTCCTCATTAATTTAGTTGTTTTTGTTCATAATTCTATGGTCCCATTGTTTAGGTTGTAGTTACAGGTTTTTTTGGAGTGTTAGTAATTAACAAAGCAGTTAAATGTACCATTTACGGTTTTTATTGGGTTTATATTTGAAGGTATTGTTGCTTTCCTACGGAATTGGGTTGAAGTTTTTATTAAAATCTGTGTTGAAAGTTTTGATTATGCTTATGTTCCTTTTTCTTTCATTTAATTTAGGCGTTTTTCTCTTTGAATTGAGTTTAGTTGGAAAGCTTTGCATTTGCCTCATAAGTGTGACATTTAGGATAAAGTCTGATAAATTACGGGGCTTTAGTTGCGTTGAAACATCCTTCATCTTATAGTGTTTGTTGATCTATTTCTATATAAACCTAAAGTTTGCTTTCGCATGAAATGAATTTACATAAGGTTTTGGATTTGCTATTTTTGTGATTTGCGACGCTTAGTTTCTGTTTCATCTTCAAGGAAAGTGGTTTGTATACAGGAAGAATTTGCCATATCAAGTTTGTTGATAACACTTCGGAGGCAGCAAAAACTGATCAGTTTTGAGGTTCCCAAGGTAGCTACAGACTCTGAGGAAGTTGTTGCTAAGGGCAACAGCAGCAAGTCTTGAGGTACGTACGCAATCTTTGATAAAGAAAGAACCAGCAAGTATTAGTTCTCATCAAATGGCTGTTCAGAATGTTTTATGATTGAAAGTGAGAGAATGTTGGGAATGTGGATCAAATGTGGATTTTCTGTAGGATCTTTTCTTTCTGATATAGTTTAAGTAAATAGAGTAAATATTGATGGTTAAGATGTTTGATAGATGTTCAAAATATAGACAAATTGAGAGGGCTTATAACATGTTTGATAGATTGCCTGGGAAAGATTTTGTATTTTAGAATAGGATTATGTCTGTCTTTGAGCATGATGTTTCTCAACCAATTTGCAGTGAGAAGAACTCATTATATAGGCAAAAAAAGGTGAGAATCCATGATTCAAACAGTCAGAAAAATCCTAGGTATCAATGCATGATATGTATTTTTTAGCTAAATTCTTTGCTCCATTTTAATGATGTGGTCTTATGTTTTAAAGTGACGTATTTCCATATCTACTACATTACCTTCATTTCAATCTTTAGGAATCAGATTACGTGTGATTACATGAATAATTGTTCGTTTTATATGCATCAGAATTTTCCTTAGTTTTGATTGTGAATATATTAACACTTTACCAAGGATTAATGTACGTTTAAATCATTTCTTATGAAATTTCCTTTGTATTATTAGATTTGCAACGAATTGCTGTTCAAGAATTTTATTGCATTTTGTTGGATTTAGCGGTTGGCACTCCACCAGGTTAGTGTAGTCATTTTAAGTATACAATTTTGTGAATGTATTGGTTAACTCTCTTTTTAGAATGTTTGGTTTCATTGGTCCACACAAATCCCTATTTCTCAAGTAGCCGCGAATCCCTTGAGAAGTATCAGGTCTGAGAAGGCAACGGGTTTGGCGGATCCAACCAGGTTAGTTATAGTTTTTCCAGGTTTCATATTTTTGCCTGATTTTCTTAGTGGGTTTTCTTTTAATACATATTTCATATGTTTTTTGCCTTTGATTTCTTATTTATTTTATCATTTTGACAATCGGTTTCTATTATTTGATTTTTTTCCTCAGGTTTCCAGAATTTTACAGGTAACTTTTCATTTTTCGATATCCTAAATCTTTATTGTCACTCTCTACATTGGAATTTTTCGTTCTCTCTCTATATGTATAGATATGAAGTTCGTTGATCACCCATATTTCTTGATTTTGTTGTTATATTGCTGTTATTGATCAATCTGTTATCTACAGATAGTTGCGAGTTTATATGGTATGAGTTTTTTAATGTTTTGGTATTTGGATCAGGTTTGAGTGTTTAATATGAAGATAGATCAATCATAGAGAAGACTGGGTGAGCTTCAAAAGCGATTGTGAATTTGGAACGGAAAGATTTACACTTACTGAATAGTAAGGAATGGGTTCCTTTTTGGCACCGTTGATCATTTGTTTTGATTGCAGATTTCATTATATCAATTAAGTTGCTAATATCGTTTAATTTTTTGTTTTCTGGGTGACTTTAGTTTTTTATGGTGGTTGAAGAATGGAATGGAGTTGGGAAGGAAGATGATGGATGATCAATTTAGCGAAGGAAAGGGTGCGACAAAATGGTGAAGAAAAGCTAGGAAAACAATGTGATTTGAGTTTTAGGGATGGGTGAGGAGCTGCCCTGTTCATTTTGCTTTCCTATCGATTGCCATTATGCCAGAAAAAATTAGAAGCTTCAACTTGATTCATGCAGGTATTTCTTTTTCTTTTTTGGTTTACTTTCAATTTCCTTACTTTTTAATATAATAAGTGCTTAGATGTCAGATTTTGTATTCCTCTTTGAATAGCAAATGTGAATGTTGACCGGAGCATTATTCACATTTCATATATTTACATTGTATATTTGTATGATGATTAAAATTATCTCACGACTCAGTACCCAAGAACACATTGCATTATTAGTTTTAGGATTTTTCTATTAATACTTTTTATATCAGGTGGCAATTGATTTCATTTAGAAATCTCCATAATTAGTGTAGGATTATGGCATTGGTATATTGGTATCTATAGGATGAATGTTTCTTGGTATTCTGTTTAAAAACCTGTGGTGCTTTCGTGGTATCAATAATTAGCTAATATTGGTAATGTTCTGTTTTGTGCAAAAGATTAGGGAGACTAAAGAAATACCATTATGCATATCATGAGCTGTTCAGTTCTGCAATTTCTTCCAAATGAATGTAGTTGATTTTCAGGTGCTTAAAGTGGAGAAAAGTGCAGGTCAAAAAGAGATTGAGAAATAAATGTGTTTGATTTTTAAAAGGTATGTTTAATTGTGAATTTTTAGTCTGACAAATTATCACTAATTTTTTAAATTTCTTTTGATTGGACAATAGTAATCAAGGCTCAAACCGAAGGTGTGTTCCCATAGTCGCAGAAAGGTGAGACATGAAGTCCAAAGTTATTGCAAAAACTCATATACATACATTTTAAGCTCATTGCTTAGAACAAAGCATCAGGTTTGGTGCATAAGGGGCTTTCTAGAAAGGTGAGACATGAAATCCAAAGTTATTACTACCATTTTGGGGTTCGAAAGATACACGAATTGAAACTAAACTAAAGTACATCATACATTTATGTTTTATAGTCATGGATTTCCCCACCGTTTTGTATAGAATGTCATTTTTCTTCGCTAACTGCACTTGCATTTTATTTGTTTTTATGCAAAAGGTGTCTTGAAGTGAGGGGTTGTAGTTTGGAGCCTATGAAAGTGCTCATGCATTCTATAGTCTTTATTTGCTGGGTACGGTATTTGTTTGAGTGATCTAATTCAATATTTCTTAGTGATGGTCAGATATTTGATTTTAGAGCTTTAATCTTCAGGTTTAATCAATGATCTAATGCATGTGTTTTTAGAGCTTTAATCTTTAGGTTTATGTTTTGTTTTGACAACGGCTTGAATAACAAGGGCTTATGGATGAGCATCGGAGGTTGTACGTTGAGGCCTTTATCAATGATGAAGCAAGGAGGCTTAGGTTTGTGGTTCATGATCAGAGATGTTTCAGGCTTGAACTACAAAATAGTGTAAGCAGCTGATGCCATTTTTTCCATCCCAGTCTTTTTTTTTTAAATTCTTATGCTGATATTGTTTGCAATGTGTTAAATCTTCTTTAGCTTCTATTAGAGAAGTTACTTGATATATTGAATCAGCTATGTGAGCTGCGTGGAGTTGCAGACGGTTTCTCAGCGAGTGTGAACTATGAAGCTGAGTTTCATTGTATATCCTACATGTAGGAAATTTCTCTTTTCCGGGCTCTTCACAGGGTATTTATGTTTGTGATTATTTTTATTGTTGATTGTTTGTGAACATTTGATTATGTTATAGTATATATGTTGGTTTGAATTTGAGATGAATTTTATATACGCAGCTTTTGGAAAATATAGATGAGAAATTTCTGCCGCCTAACTCTAAGGTAATTTCCCACAGTTTAGATCAGACAATTGCATCCTGAGACTTCCTTGGACTGATGTAAGCATAACATGTTTTGTTGTAGTTTTCCAGCCAAAAAGGAAGCATGGCTGATAAGAGTTTGCATGAGCTTCTTCAAAGTGGGGCTTCAGCTCAACAGGAAGCATAATTGGTTATTTTGACCAAGGAAGTATGGGTAATTTATTCTTTCTTCTTTGTTCCTTTTGACCTTGAGAAGGATCGTTTCTAATTAGTTTCCCTTGATCATACCTTTTTAGACATTTTGTAGGATTTATGGGTAAATGACCGCAGTTCCAGTTATGTTTTCCTTTCCTCCTTTTTTCCATTTGGTTGGGTTTCTTCTTCGCTAGAATTTCTAGGAATTGGTTCGAGCTCTACTTGGTTTCAGTTCCTAAAATTTTCAGGTATTTTTACTGCTTCCTTTACCAAATGATACCAAATTTCGCTTTCTGCAGACCGTTTTTGCTTTTAAGGTTTAATAAAATTGAGCGCCTGTCTAATTTTGTTTGTTCCCTCCTCTCCATGTAATATTCTGTCAAATTTTGCTATACCTACTGCATCAATTGCAATGATCGTGTTGGATTGGGATGTGCAAAATACAAGT
>AWUE01017416.1:0-13302 GCA_001974825.2 Corchorus olitorius
TTAATCAACTAATTGGATCTCATATCATCTGCCTCTTTCAAGATGAAGCCAATTGATCAATTTTAATGAATGTTGTTATAGAACTTTACATTAAGTATGTAAAGAAGTGAAATTACTATTAACTTAGTTCAGGTTCATGGGTTTTTTTTTTTAATTTTAATTGGCATAGACTTTAGTTTCTGATACCAGATAAGCAATATATAGGTTAATCATCATTTAGGTATTCTATGTTCCTAAACAGAAGATATTATATAAGCAAGTTTTACAATTTAGATGACAGAATATGTTTCAAGCAAATCCAGTTTTCCATTTATAGATTAATATTTGCTATTTAAAAATATAGTAAATTTTAGATCATGTAACTTTGAAACATTTTTTCAACATCAAACCAAGAAGCAATTCTTATCAAAGAAGTGTAATTCGTTCTCTTCATTGACAAATACCAATGTCCTCTATCTGTGCATCTTATCTGATTGCTTTTCATTCCTTATTCTAAATCTTGAATAAGTTCAATTGTTAACACCCTCATGTAAAAATAATCCTTTACCAAAATTATAGAACGCCCGACGCGTAAGCGTGGGCTATCCACCTTGTAATATATAAATGCCAGCAACTCAGTAAAAAAAATAAATAAATAAAAACCCCAAAATCTAGTAATACACAAATGCTATGAGAGGAAAACCATAATTATTTTTACGTATATTTACAATTTAAATTTGTTCGAGGCAGGTTGGCTCACTTTGGGACAAAGTTTTCCAACAATAATATACAAGATTCGAATTCGAAACCTAAGAAACACAAATATCGAATCACTATAAACAACTACAGGTTGTTGGTATACTTTTCGTTTTAATTTGTACTAATATAATCAATAATAATTTCATATCTTTACTCAAATATACCAAATAAGCCCATCCCTCATTTCATAAGCCCAAAGCCCCAAACCCAATACAAGAAAGAAAAAGTGCAGCCTATCTAAGAGACTAAGACGTACTGATTAATCGGCAAACGCCTCGCAAAGCTCGTAGAAAGCCGCAAATAGAAGCGAAGGCAGAAAACGAAGAAAATTCTTCGAATGGAAGAAGTTGTAATTTTTGAATTGAGAATCATAAGTTAAGCGAAGGCCTTCAAGGTGTGTTGTTTTCTCATTATATGTATTTGTCTTAATCTGCTGTTATGCTAAAGTTTTCAGCCTTTGGAAGTGCGAAATCCCATGTCTTATTCTTTCTGCAAAAACCAAATTTACTGTAGATTTGGAACGATGATTTCACCTAGTCATTCAAAAGGTATCAGATTTCTTCAAACCCATTCTCTAATTTCATTAGCCCTTAGATATGTTTCAAGCATTGCAAGAAATGATGAATCTTTTACCGTTTCTTACCTCATAAACTCATGTGGGTTGTCCCCAGAATCTGCTTTATCAGTTTCTAAGAAAGTCCAACTTAAGAACCCCACGAAACCAGACTCTGTCCTTAACTTCTTCAAGAACCATGGCTTCTCCCAAACCCAAATCAGAAAAACCGTTGAGAGAATGCCCAAATTACTATTGTGCAATGCTGAGAAAACCCTTTTGCCCAAATTCCAATTTTTTTATTCCAAAGGGATTCCAAGCTCTACCTTTCAGTAGTATTGTCTTCAACTCCAACTGTCTTGCTATGTAATTTAGATAACCGTATCATCCCCAATTTTAATTTCTTCAAGGACCTCACCCGCTGTGATGATTCTGAGGTTTTTCTTGCCTACAAGGATTGTTCTAACATCCTTGCAAGGAGTTCCCAGTCTATTGTTGATCGTAATGTTGCACTTCTGAGAGAAATTGGGGTGCCTGACTCAAATATCATGACTGAACTTTTTCGCCATCCAAGAATCTTTGCACGGAATCATGATAAGTTTAGAAGAACTGTGGAAGAAGTAGAGAAATTGGGTTTTAACCCCTTGAAGAGCCACTTCCTTGCAGCTCTTCGAGTTTTGGTACAAATTAGCAAATCAACATGGGAAAGGAAGTTGAATGTTTTTAAAGAATGGGGTTGGTCTGATGAAGACTTTGATATTGCTTTTGAGAAGTTTCCAGCGTGCATGACGCTTTCTGAGCATAATATCATTAAAAAAATGAATTTTTTCATCAACACAATGGACTGGGAATCTTCATTTGTAGCACGCCATCCATCTGCTCTTGTATATAGCCTAGGCAAGAGGATAATTCCAAGGTATTCAGTGCTTCAAGTTCTGTTATCCAAAGGTTTTATCAAGAAACCAACAAGTGGTCAGTTTCTGATTTGGAGTGAAAAAGAATTCCTTGCAAGGTTTGTGACCCCTTATGAAGATCTTCATTTGTTGAAGCTATACAAGGAAAAGATGAGCCTTAAAAATTAGATAGCAGTGCTATCATAGCATGATGTGGATTGGTAAAGCTGAACAAATGCTGCTGCTGCTGCTCTGTTTACACTTTACGGTCTTCTTTTCTTTTAATTTTATTTTTGAAGGTTTAATTTCACTTATCTTCTTTGTCCAGCATGATCATTAGTAGCTTAACTTCTTTTTCTCCATTGTTATTCTGTGAATGTTGAATTTCTTTTCCATGTCTGCCTTATAAAACTCTATAAAATAGTGGCCGGAACTTGAAGACAAAAAAATGAATTATCTCCCATTTTAGACAATATATAGCCTGGATGATCTTGCTTTGTGTGAGATGCCTTTATAATTTGATCTTAGCACATGGTAACCTTTTTTGTTTATATATGCCTTGCCCATGAATGATGCTTAAGAATCATTATTGAAATACTAGCTGTTTCATTTACTGAATAATGCAGAAATATCATTAAAAATAATAATGTTTGAAGAAGCAATCATTTTTGTTTTCATATCATGCCCTTGAGTTTTTTTGACTATTCAGTGCTTACTTTCCAGAAAATGTAGTTCATATCATATCTACATTGGATTTTTGTCTGAAAGCAAGGAAAATGGTAAACTAAGACAATTAACTACATTGCATTGCATTGTTGTTCGCGCCAAAAAATCTCTTTGGAGTTCTTGGTGAAAGGGTACCGAGCGTGCCAATCAATTTTGTCAAAAAAAATTGATAAAAAGTGCGATGAAAATTAAAAGATCAATTTTGTCTTAAAAATTGAGAAAAAGATGCAAGTAAAAATAAAAGTTCAATTTTGTAGTAAAAATTGAGAAAAAGTGCAGTGAAAAGTAAAGGATTGCTTGGAGTGCAGCAAACATAAAGTAAATCAAACGAGTTGCGAGTCCTGAATCAAAGTCACACAAACGTGTTTAAATCATTGATTCCAGATTCAGAAAACATAAAAAGGATTGCTGTAAAAAGGATATTTTCTTGATTCATGAAAGGAAAAATAACAAGGTTTTGTTATTTGATTGCAAAGGAAAAGTAAATACAAGAGATTTCTTGTGAGAACAAGATTGATAATAATAAAAAGAAAATCAAGTGAAGAACTTGATGAACAATATTGAGAAATAAAGATGAAAGCTCTGAGGCTTGTTGGAAAAATGATAAAATAAGCACTGGGTTTGATTGATTTGCACTGGGCAAGTGTTTTACTCTGAGGAGAGGTTTTTGGAGAGGCTGTTGGAGATCATTTTTGTTGGAGGCTGCTCTCTTTATATAGGGGCCGGCCTCCTAGGGTTAGATGCAATCCGACGGTCCAGATTAACTCCCTCTTGATTCTGCATTATCTTCTGAATTTAATTCCTGATGTAAATCCCTTTAATTAAGGAAAATTCCACCAAAACAGCCAAGAGAAAGTCCACCACGTTTTTGCCTCTTAATTGTGATAATTATCACAATTAATTACTGAATTTTGAATTAAATTGGCTCCAAAAGTCTCGGTGCAGCAAGCAGGGGTGGAAAACCAAGTGCGGAGGAGCCAAATGGTGCTCAAACGGATTCCAAATGCCAAACTTTAAACTTGATCAATTGGACATGGGATTAGGCTAAATATCATATCACCATGATCATATGACAAAATCATGAAAAATCGATTAAGGCAATGGCTTAAACCGAGCTAATTTAGCCATATTATCCTTAATTGAATAAAAGTGAAAAGTTATGAAAATGGACAAACATGGCTAAATTCCTCCAAATAGCATCAATATTACATGAAAACCAAGTTATTGTGCCAATTGGTGAAATCGCCATGCAAAAAATGTCTCGGGATTGAATTCTATCCTTAATTGCACAAAATGCAAGTTTTCTTCCGGGCTCGGAATGAGCTGAAATTTGGACAGAGTGTTCTTCATAATATTTGGAACAACTTTAATAAAAGACATGTTGCCAAATTCATTCATCTTCAACCTCAATTTTGAAACCCTAATCCCATTGTCCTTAATTGAAAACCTGTAAAAAGTTTAACCCGGGAGGGCTCAAATCCGGTTTTAATGGCCTAGACCGGTCAAACCCAATTTTTGGAGTAAAATGGGGCGGTCTTGCTGTTTGAAATCATTTAATTCATTTAATTTCATAATTTCCATAATTTCCTTAATTTCCATAAGTAATTTGGGAGTAATTAAGGAAATTAAATCAATATTCAACTCTTTCCTTGTTGAATTTGGCCTAGTGTGGACTAAATCCAACCATCCATAGGACTTTAGAGGATTAAATCGTGGCCATCCATTTTGAGCAATTACATGATTACCCTGGGTGTAAATCATGGTATAAACAATTGTAGTTAAGAGAATGAAAGCACTGAAACCGAAACCCTAAAATAAGTGCGTACCATTCTGATTCAACTCAAGAGCAACTTGGTTGTCGAAGCTTGTATTGACTGCAGGTTAACAAAGAAATGCAAAACAGAGCCAATTTTTATTTCTGAAAAGAGCATCAAATGAGGTTGATATGGATGGCTATTTTTGATGAATATGTTACTGGTATGGAGAATGAGAATTTACATGGGGAAATGGTGACTACCAATGGCGAGATAGGTGTTAAAGTGGCTAATAATGAGAATGAGAAAGAGCAGATTTCTACTTCCATTAAATCACTTGGACCTATTAATGTTGGGCAATCTGATAATGGGCTTGCAAAAGACAAATGTACTTTAGGCATTTATGAAGCCTTAAGTGGTATGGGTTTGTTAGGCTCAAATGTAAGGGGTGATTGGGAAGACCAAGTTTGCGGGGATTCATGTCTTTGAAACAGTGGAAGATGGTTGTGGATTTGCAAAAACAATTAGAGCATATAGTTTTCTAATCAGCACCATTCTCGGCCAGAGACAGTAAGAAGCCTAAGTTGAGATTGTAAGACCTGCCTTCAAGAGCCTTAATATAACAATCAAGCGAATACAGCATGTAATTAAGATCCCATATCAGTCATGACAGCAAAACTTGAAGTACTGCGAAACGAGGAATGATTAATTTCCCCAAGCTAAATCCAAGTAATTGTTGACATGAAAATTCATTGCTGCTAATTTTCGTTATCTCATCTCCAAGGTCAAGACAAGCCGCTGATTCTTAAGAATTTAGGATCCATTAGACTTTTGCTATGAATTTTTTGAACATTAAGCTTTTACCTACAAAGTGCCTTTCACTACAAATCCAAACATTAACTACTTTGGCCAACCTCTATTGGGAGTCGTGATTTTAAACCAAGTTAAGATGGATTTTACTTGATAATTATTAATTAAATAATTATCAGTTTGTTTTGAGGGAATTAATTAATCATCTAGTTACTTTAGTTACTTGTGAACTGTAAGTCTGTAACAAACAACTAAGCAATAATCTATTCTATACTAGTAATATATAATGCCAGCGACTCAGTAAAAAAAAAAAAAAATACCAAATAAGCCCATCCCTCATTTAATAAGCCCAAACCCAATACAAGAAAGAAAAAGTGCAGCCTAAGACGTACTGGTTAATTGACAAACGCTTCGCAAAGCTCGTAGAAAGCCGCAAATAGAAGCGAAGACAGAAAACGAAGAAAATGCTTCAAATGGAAGAAGTTGTAATTTTTGAATTGAGAATCATAAGTTAAGCGAAGGCCTTCAAGGTATGTTGTTTTCTCATTATATGTATTTGTCTTAATCTGCTGTTATGCTAAAGTTTTCAGCCTTTGGAAGTGCGAAATCCCATGTCTTATTCTTTCTGCAAAAACCAACTTTACTGTAGATTTGGAACGATGATTCACCTAGTCATTCAAAAGGTATCAGATTTCTTCAAACCCATTCTCTAATTTCATTAGCCCTTAGATATGTTTCAAGCATTGCAAGAAATGATGAATCTTTTACCGTTTCTTACCTCATAAACTCATGTGGGTTGTCCCCAGAATCTGCTTTATCAGTTTCTAAGAAAGTCCAACTTAAGAACCCCACGAAACCAGACTCTGTCCTTAACTTCTTCAAGAACCATGGCTTCTCCCAAACCCAAATCAGAAAAACCGTTGAGAGAATGCCCAAATTACTATTGTGCAATGCTGAGAAAACCCTTTTGCCCAAATTCCAATTTTTTTATTCCAAAGGGATTCCAAGCTCTGACCTTTCAGTAGTATTGTCTTCAACTCCAGCTGTCTTGGGATATAATATAGATAACTGTATCATCCCCAATTTTAATTCCTTCAAGGACTTCACCCGCTGTGATGATTCTGAGGTTTTTCTTGCTTACAAGAAGTGTTCTCTCATCCTTTCAAACAGTTTCCAGTCTATTGTTGCTGCTAATGTTGCACTTCTGAGAGAACATGGGGTGCCTGACTCAAATATCCTGACTGAACTTGTTCGCCATCCAAGAGTCTTTACACTGAACCATGATAAGTTTAGAAGAACTGTGGAAGAAGTAGAGAAATTGGGTTTTAACCCCCTGAAGAGCAACTTCCTTACGGCTTATCAAGTTTTGGCACAAATTAGCAAATCAACATGGGAAAGGAAGTTGAATGTTTTTAAAGAGTGGGGTTGGTCTGATGAAGACTTTGTTATTGCTTTTGAAAAGTTTCCAAGGTGCATGATGCTTTCTGAGCATACGATCATAAAAAAAATGAATTTTTTTTCAACACAATGGACTGGAAATCTTCATTTGTAGCACACCGTCCATCTTTTCTTTCATATAACCTAGACAAGAGGATAATTCCAAGGTATTCAGTGCTTCAAGTTCTGTTATCCAAAGGTTTTATCAAGAAACCAACAAGTGGTCAGTTTCTGATTTGGAGTGAAAAAGAATTCCTTGCAAGGTTTGTGACCCCTTATGAAGATCTTCATTTGTTGAAGCTATACAAGGAAAAGATGAGCCTTGAAAATTAGATAGCCTGATGTAGATTGGTAAAGCTGAACAAAGGTAGCTTCTGCTGCTACTCTATTACTGTCCTTTCTTTTTTTGTGAAGAATTAAAATCACTTATCTTCTTTGTTCAGCATTATGTCATTAGTAGTTTAGAGCTTGTTTGGCATCGTTTTTGTTTCTTGTTTTCTGTTGCCAATTTCCTGTTTTTGGAAACAAAACAGTGAAAACATGTTTGGCAGGCTGTTTCTGTTTTCAAAATTTTTGAAAACAGAAGTAGTGTTTTGTAAAAAAGTGGAAGCAAGAATTTTATGTTTTCATGTTTTTCCAAAACACTTTCAAAATACAGAAGCACAATGATGAACAGTAACTCACATGCTTTTTAACCATTTTTTCTTTTACTTTTTTATTTAAAAACATACAACTAAATTGTATATCCAAACATGTTTTTGTTTTCAAAAATTGACAGCGCAACAAAAACAAAACGAAAACAAAACAAAAACAAAAAACAGAAAAACGAAAACGATGCCAAACGACCCCTTAATGTCTTTTTTTCGTTTATTTTCTTGTCCGTGCCTGCTTGTAATCATTAAGAATAGAGGCTTGAACTTGAGGACAGAATATGCATGCCTCCCATTTTAGCAATATATAGCCTGGATGATTTTGCTTTGTATGAGATGCTCTCACTGTTTTGAAAATCTTGCTATGCCTGTTAAAACTATGAAGAATATTTTGATTAAGCACATGGTAACCTTTTCCTTTTATATATGCCTTGTCCATCAATGAATGTTTAAGAATCAAGACTGAAACAATGGTTTCATATACTGAATGAGCAAATACTCGAAATTTGTTTGTTTATGTATGCCCTGTGTCTTCACTCTTTAGTGCTTATCCTTTCCAGAAAATCAGTGGTTCATTGGCCTTAATTTTTTGTTTCATACTATAAGCTGAAGGTTTTTGTGTAAATGGTCCAGGAATACGGGCAATTGCATATGGGCAATATTATAGATGTATATGATGCTAAAACATAAAGATTTGGGGTCAAAAAATTTTCCAGATTTCTGGCTAGGGCCGAAAAAATAACATTATGTGGAAGATGCAGCCTTCAAAATAAAAGCCAGCTCTATAATTTGTTTCTCCAGTTGTATACTACTTTCGAACCCAAATTAACTACCCAATTGTAAATATGCAATCCTGTTTCATGTGAAGAACCAAATTAACTTGTTCATTGCACTGAGTTTATGTCAATGTCAATTGTAGAAACAAGGTACTTCTATCTGCACTTAGTCTGTAGTCTTTATGGTTGAGAAGCAGATCTACATGTTTCCAACAGCAACTACTCCTGCGAGTTTAATCCATTTGACCCTGTCTCTCACCTGTTGCTGGCATTTGTTATGGTAATTTCCAATGCACAGAAATGAGCTTGAATATGTTAGTATTTCCCTTCTAAAAAGCGGAAATTGACTCAATCCAAGGGTTGAGATACAACGTAGCATGTATGATAATGCATCACAACCATTAAATTGAGTAAATTTCCTTCCTTACCATTTTCCTCCTCCCCTACCAAAGGGACCATAAAGTTTTCAACAACTTTTAATTTTGTGATCCATGAATGGCAGTATAATCATCTTTAATAAATTGTGCTTTTGCCGATCACCATAACCCACCGTTCTCAAGCCATTGAACATCATAATTTGCAAAATTTGAAAATTTAACAAAATGTGCACCTAAAGTATCCAAATGTTTTATGTTTTGAATTTTTTTTTTTTAAAAAAAGGTATCCAGATGTAAGAAAGCCATGGTTGTTGAAAACCGTCATGTTTCTCATTACACCAAAAATTGCTTACCGGCATTGGCTTTCCCTAAATTGATGTGGACTATAAAATTGACACCCGAAAGTAACTTTCTATAAGCATGTTACTTGGTGTTAGCATTAGTTCTTAAGTATGTTACTGGTGTTAGCACTAGTTCTTAGATCAACCTTTCAATTCCTTTTCCAGACTTTTAGGAGGAAGACATTTTTACATTGAAAAGATTTTAGTCAATTGATTAGTCGACTATCTCCTTCATTTTCTGTTTTTTTTTTCCTTCTATTCATTTTACTAAGGTTCAAGAGGGATAGACATATAAAAAAAATATAAGTTAATAATTTGATTTGATTAAAAGACATGAAAATATAATTTTATTAATGCTTGAGTTGAAAACTTTATATCTTAAGTAGATAATAGAAAATATTCGAAATACCCTGTAAAAATTTTGAATCTTCACTGTATCTTTCAAGTATTAAACAATTTTTTTTTTTAATTTACCAAGGATATTCCAAATTACTTTGGACTTGCGACTAATCTTTTTCGAAGTGGAATTGAATTTGTGTTCTCACAATTATCGGGGTAGAGGTTGCCCTTAACCAATTTAAATCAATTGATTACTTGGTTTTTCATTTTTTATAGAATTATTATGGTTGAATTCCTTAATCTTGGCATTTGAGATGTGAAGGATGCATGGAGATTATGGTTTATTATAAGGCCTTTGCAACTATGAAAGTTTTAAAAGAAGTTATACCATGATTATATAAAGACTTTTGGAAGTAAATTTAAAGTTCATTGACATGGCCATCAATATATGAACAAGTTTTGTTGTGAGGATTGGAGGATACATTTTGTTTTAAGTATATACATTTTGTTTTGGCATTTATATGTGATCAACGTTTGAATTCATTCCATTATTTTGTTGTGATTAAGTTCGTGAAGATTTGAAAAAAGAAAAAAAAAAGTTCATGAAGGGGTTTTGACACAAGTTTTGTTTGTCACGTGAAGGGTTTCTTTGAAACTCTCACTCCAGAAGACAAAAGAAGAAAAATAAATTAAGCTAGAATATTAAATTTAAATATTTACTAATAGGACGTAAAATTTTTTAATTATTGCCTATTGAAGTCCTTTGGCAAGAGTGGAAAAGGCTTTCACAAAAGGATAGATAAGGGCATCTTAAATGAAATTTATCCCATAGCCATGGTTTAGGACTTTTCCTAGCTCAAGACATTGAGATGATTGAAGAAGATAGAGAGAACTCTAGTCAAAAGTCCGAGTAAATTAGACCTGTTCAAGGGTCAGATTATCCGTCCAAGCCCGTAAATCCGTCAGATATTTGGGAGGGTTTGGACAAAAATTTGAAGCCCGTTGGACGGGTTTGGACAAAATTTTAAGATTAGTTTACAAAATGAGTCGGGCTCGGTCTTAGCCATAAAAGCCCGGCCGGCCCGGCCCTTATAGTTTTTTTTTTTGGCCAAGCCCGACCCCTATAATTAAATAATTAGATTATTTTATTTATTTTTAAAATTAAATTGGCAAATAATTTGAAGATCCTAAGCTTTTTTTTCCTTAAGAAACCGAATAAAACCGACGGAAACCGGCGTCAGTCGGTGGCTGGCGGTTTTAGGGGTGCGTCGGTCGGTGGCCGGTGGAATCTCCCATGTCGGTCGGTGGTTGAATTTTTGAAAATTCTACCACCGACCCGACCGAAACCGACCGAGTTCCACCCCTAAATGCAAGTAATGATCTCCTAAAGGTCCCAATGTACAAATTTAGTTCAAAGTGTTGCTTTCTTTTTTTTACACAAAATGATAAGAATGAAAACAAAAGAAAAATAATGCTTTATTAATTTGAACCTTGAAGTGTGATTAATTTCTCACTCTTGAATGTATTAGATCAACATTTAAGACCTCTGTATATACTTAGACAAAAAAAATGACAATTGGAGCTTAATTTGGTGAGAGAAGGTTCTTTTCAGATTTTGAAAAAAACCAACATTTAAGAAATTTTTGTTTATAAATTTGGACTCAATTGACCCAATCTGACAAGTAGAGGGACTCAATTGACATCGAATTTCAAGTAGAGAGACTCAATTGATAGTTTTTGTAGTAGAAGGATCAAATTGAGATTTTTGTATAAGTAAAGGACCAATTGAGAATTTTTTAAAAATTTTATTTGGTGGGCCCCACAAATTAATTTATGTTTTCTTGTTTTATTTTTTCTTAAAAATTCATAATAAAAATTATGGTGGGCCCCAATTGTCATGCAAACTCATCAGTTAACGAGACATGTCAGCAGACAGACGGCTCCGTAAGCGATTGGACTCCATTGACACTAAATTGCAAGTAGAGGGACTCATTTGACAATTTTTGAAATAAAGGGACCAAATTGAGGTTTTTTTAAAGTAGTGGGACCTATCGGGTATTTTTTTTGTGATTTGAGTTTGTCATAAGCCATAGTTCTTGAAGGAGCTAATGCTAGTGGGTGTGTGTGTTTCTATTTTCTTAATCTCAAAGTTTAAGAACATGATAACTTATCTCATCTTCAAGGTCAAGATAAGCCGCTAGTTCTTACGAATTTTCAAAATTTAGGAGCATGATACCTTATCTCATCTTAAAGGTCAAGACAAGCCGCTAATTATTTAGAATTCACGAATCTATCAGACTTTTACTGTGAATTTTTTGTATATTAGGCTTTTACTTGCAGAGTGCCTTTCACTACAAATACAAACCTTAACTACTTTGGTCAACCTCTGTTGATAGAGTCCTGTTTTAAACCAAGTTAAGATAGATTTTACTTGATAATTACTATAAATTAATTAATCATCAGTTTGTTTTGAGGGAATTAATTAATCATTTAGTTACTTGTGAACCATAAGTCTATACAAACAATTGAACAATAATCTATTCTTTATTCTGTATTAGTAATATATAATATACTATATTAAAAAGTACGTTCAACTGTAAAACTATTGAATCACCTATTATACCCTTATTTTTTGAATATATTTCTTAAATGCCATTGTTTAGTCTTTTATAGTTTTACTCAATTAAAAACTCTATTTTTATTTAACTAAATCTAATATCCTTATAACTATTTAATTTTTACCATTTAACTATTTTAATTAAAAAAAATTATATATATTAGAATTTTTTAAATATACTTTTATAGTTTTACTCAACTAAAAACTCTATTTTTTTGCCAAAAAAACTAAAAACTCTAATTAAAATACTTTTATAGTTTTACTCAACTAAAAACTCTATTTTTATTTAATCAAATCTAATATCCTTATACCTATTTTATTTTTATCATTTTACTAATTTTATTTAAAAACTTAGATATATTATAATTTTTAAAATATATTTCTTAAATGACAATGTTTAAATTTTACAGTTTTTTGGGAAATAAACTTTTGCAGTTATACTACTAAAAACTTTATTTTTATTTAATTAAATTCAATATTTTTATAAATATTTTATTTATCATTTTAATTTTAAAAATTGGATACCAAATTATAACATAAGCTAATAAAAGTATTATTATCGAGTTTAAAAATTAAAATAAGTTGTCTAATCATTAATTATTTATCATTTTTTAAAACTAATTAAAAAAATTTTAAAATTTTTAAAAATAAAAAGAAGAGTAACGTGCAATTATTTCTTTTGACTTATAAAGTTAGAGGAGGCAATTCGGCGGGTTGGACAGGTTTTGGGGTCGGGTCATCTGGGTCCAGGTCAAATGAGTCAGGTAATTTTCTTGGGTCATTCGGGTTTCGGCTCATCTGAGTTCAGATCATTCGGGTCTCGAGTCTGCTGGGTCTAGGGTCAGGTGGGTTCGGGTTTTGGCCTAAAGTCACTCGAGTTCTGGGTCATTCGACTTTTGGGTTTTTCGGGTCTAGAACTCAGATTAATTAGATTAGCCTTGAATTTCTTAATGTTTAATTTTTAAATTTATTTAATATTTTTTTGGCGTTAAAATTTATTTAATGTTTTTACTATTCGATTTATTTTAGAATCCACTATTGGTGAAGTTTAGCAAACTGCATTTACAAGATTTAAAGAGTTGACATGTGTCCCTTTATATATTAATTTCGAATATTAAATACATAATTAATTATGAAGTGAGGTATGTGTTCAAATAAATATTGGTTATATAATATCTAAATTTATGTTATTTCTTAATAGAAAAAATTGTCAAGAAATTACTAATTAATTATTATTATTTTTTCATTATGTAAAAAACAAATTACTAATTGTAAATTTAACATAAATTAT